>JAAGNO010027730.1:74366-97211 GCA_033439905.1 Ceryle rudis
GAGAGGGAAGAGGAAGAGGGAGAGAAGGGAAGGGAGCAGAAAGAGGGAGAGAGGGGGTGGAGGGGAGGGGGGGAGGAGAGGAGAGGAGAGGAGAGGAGAGGAGAGGAGAGGAGAGAGAGAAGACAATTATCCATATTAATAGGGCTTATGAAATTTCCAGATGTTTGTTAATGAAAAAAAATCATAGAAGGGATGAAATTAAGAGGAAAACTTAAATAGAGATAATTGAAAATCAAATTCGCATTCATCTAAAGTTTGCTGCAGCCCAGAAATCCCTTGTGTGAACCTGGACTGATTTATGATTTCACATCAAAACCACACCAGCCAGGGGATTTTGCATGGTTAGGTTGTGAGACCAGATGATTCTCACTATTTCCAGGGTTTTTTCAATTCCCAGAGCACAAAAGAAAAGCCAGAGGGTGCAAGCCTGCATGAACTGACATAAAAGAGAAAACAGCAAATCTCTGAAAAGCACAAGGGCCAAGTTTTACATAGCTCCAGTTGTGAACTAGGAATTTCCACATATTCTTTCCACACTAGTGATTCCTTTGAAATTGCACCCTCTTCCCCTTCCAGCCCAGAGAGCCTAAAGTTACATGTGTCTTGATTCTTCTGTAACTACAAAGCTTGGCCCTCGATCCTCATCTGCAATGCTACATTAAAGTTCTCAGGAATCTTTAGCCAGGCACAGATTTGGGAAGAGGAAGAAATCAAGAGCTCTGCGCGTGCTCCAGGTCATGTAAGGCAGTAGTGATCATACAGCTGCACCGCTCCCTCCACGCTCAGCATGGCTGCTGTGGTTTGCACTAGACTATTTTTAAATCACAGTATGACATTTCCTCATGCTTTTCATTCTTTTATTTTGTTATTGCTTAGAAATGCTACACTCATTTATTTAAAAGGGCTGGAATACCAAGCAGTCACGATTTCCTTTCTAATCTATGTTGACTGCAGATTGCTGTTTCTCTGTCATGGTTACCCATTTCCACATGCAAAATTTACATTTCCCATATAATATATATAGTGCCCTATGACCCTGGTTTATCTGCTTCGTGGTTCGTTTAAACAGTGTCCAGGCAATGCCAAACTGTCCCAAGAATCCCACAGATGCTGCTTCACAACATTATTTGGCATATTTTTCCCTCATAGTAATAATTCATTACAACTTTAAATCTACACAGGGAGGACAGCAGCTTCTCAGTTGGAGGTCCTACATCCACACATTTCTCTGACTTGGTTCATCAGTCTGTTTCTCTCCCCTGTGGAAGAGATATAGGGGTTTTACTCAAAAGAAGCGGTCCATTTTGGTATCAAACTGAGTGACGGTGAAAATAAGGAACCCACAAGTAGCCCTCTGCAACTAAGAGTCACTAAATAACCCTGAAATATTGTCTCCTCTATGCAGCTACATATTTTTCTCCTTGACATCTGTCTTTGAATAGCTCATCTTGCAGTGATCTCCAGGGAATAATACAACTAGCACTGTACCCAATCAGTGGTTTGCAAACCAACAGACACAAGCTACATGAGATGTAAATGGCCAGTAAAAAGAAGGATGTGTCCTCTAATGCTTGCAAACAGCAAAGACCAGAGCCCTTAAACTCTTGCTACTGCTGCCATTGCTACTGCTGGTTTCCAAACCAGTGAGGATTTGGGAAGCTCACAGTAGGTGACTCCCCTACTCAGAAATCATCATTATTAGCAATTTTCTTTCAGAGAATTAAATGGTTCTTGCTTGAATTAGGTCATATGGATCTCTGTTTTCAATGGAAGATTTTTCACATCAGCTTCTGGAAGTGTGGCCAATTCTCTTTTGCTTCTAGCAGCTGTTGGGCAGTCTGCATTGCCCAGTTCTCAGCTGGTACAAGGCATCCTAACTCTTTCCCAGTAAATGAGGTTGAACCACATCATACCATGGAGAATTGCCACATCACGGGATGGTGCTTGCTCTGTAATGTACCCTAGATCCACATGGGCTCTCAGATGCTCTTTTTTCAACTTTTTTCACCATGGTACTCATCTGTCTAAGGCTTCTTTACATTTTTGTGTATTTATTTACTGTCTGAGATATAATGTTATGTAACATGCCTGAGTTTTTCTTGTGCTGCTGACTGACTGAAAATGCATCCCATTGAGATCTGGATTTGTGTCATCTACCACTATTCTAGATTAACAAACGTGCTGTCATGAAGCATGTTGGTCTGTGTGCTGAAAGAACAAAACTGCCACAGCAACTCTGACCACTGTCAGCAGCTCCCAAGCCAAGTCTGAGGTCCAGATTATTTTTTTTCTTAAAAAAAACTTCCTTGAAGAACAAACCAAACCAAACCAAATTACAGTCCATGGCTCTGGGTGATTAATTTACCCATTCCTACTCCTTGGAAGACATTCACATTACATGAGACCTGTGTCACTGGAAGAGCACAGGCTTCAGGGAATGCTGATACAGTAACCAGAAATCACTTCCCATTCATGGGTGATTCAGGAATGGTTCATATTGAGTAGTAGTCCAAAGCTAGAGAAGTTTTATCGCATTTTAATAAATTAGAGATCTGTTGAAAAGGCTGAGAAAGGAGAAAAGTCTCTGCACTTCATTATTGCTATCAAACTGGTGAGCAATTCATGGGTTGGCCCTGTTAATGAGAATTTCCAAGCCAATTAGATTTAAGATGCTATCTTAATCTCTCATTGCTATGGGGTTTCTCCTAGACTGATAGAGAAGGTAAAAAAAAAAAAAAGTAGTGCATGATGTGACAAAACTGTCAAATTCTCACCTGCTGGACAACCACTATATGTGAAACAAGTTGGCATTTATCTTAAGTCAAGCCAGTCTATGGGACTGTTGGAAGAATTTAACCATTTCGATACCTTAAACTATCTTCTGACACACTCTCTACTGGTGTCTGTACAGCTGCCATATCTGCAGTGTTCCTGGATTGGATCTGACTAAGGACATCTTTTTCTAACTGGGAAATTACTTCAGATTGTGCAATGTTGTCAGAAGATTAGAAATGTAAAGCTAAACCTTAAATAAAGCTTATTTTATTGCATGCTTTCCCAGCTTGTGCTGTATATTATAAACAAGTTTGTTTAATTCAGGTTTATTTTACTTTTTGTGGGGTTTGGGCTGGAAGAAAAATGGAGTTAATTTATGGAAACTGGCAGAATAACAGAGAATGGGAATCCCACCCACCATTTCATCTTTTGTGTGTGTGTGTATGTGTATGAGTCCAAGTGTTTTCAGTACAAGTACACCCTAAACCTCTAGTAGTCATTTGAGAACAGAGAAGAAAAGAACATCTTAGTTAATATGCTGGTTAATTTACTCAGTTTGATCTCTGAATTAGAAAGACATGTTGGTTCTCCATCTCAGCATTTCAAAGAGTCTTTACAGCCCTGAGAGAAGTGTCTGAATGGATTTCAACTTGTGACATTGGGTCTGTGCCTCCAGTGCTGGGCTGTTCCCCCCTAGTGCCTTTACCAGTGAAATGAAACACTATGTCCTCTGTGGCAATGGCTTTTAGACCCAAAGGGTCTAAAATAACAAGGAGTCCTTCTGTAATATTTTCCCTTATTTTAAATGAAAAAAAAATATAATTATGTAAAGTCTTGTCCATTTAAGAGTAGTTGTTTTCACATCACTTGCACTTGTCACTAAACCCTGAAATGAGTAGAAAAGACATGATTCTTATTTGTTGAGAAGTTCCCGGAAGCAATCTTTTTTTTCTTGTAGATGGCTGAATGAAGAATAATCCCAGCAGGATGCTGTTGAACACTAATCTCTGTTTCCAGGACTAAGAAACCTATGCCATCTCACCACTTTCTCATCTGGAATAATCTCTAGAATAAATTTTAAGTAACTAGTACTCTAACTATTATATGCAAAATTGTTGTTGATTCTCTTTCTGAGCTGGTGGAAAACACCACTTTTAAAAGACATTGTTTAAATAATAAAATATATCTGGCATAGCATTAACATTTTTAGGTTAAAGATTGCATGCGTGTTTGCAAAGCCTGATGTCTTTTTTCAGTGCTGTTATTTTATTAATACCTTGCTCATTAAGGGTGACCAGAATCAGTACTTAAGAAAAAAAAAAAAAACAATGTAGGAGAAGCACCCAGATGGCTGAAAGCACACACTGAAATTAAATTCTGTCATTCTCACCTCCCTTCACATTTTCTAACCCAAATATGCCCTTGCACTAGTAACTCCTGCTTGAATGTGGTATTACCACTACTATCAAACAGGTCAAGCCCAACTGATGACTTTAAGCAGTTGTGTGATATTGTTTAGGACTATCTTTTTTTTTCCTTCTCAGCCATTTTTGAGAGAGGACTTAGTAATTTTCAGAAGGATCTAGTGATTTTGGGTGCTCCAACTCGGAAACCTGGCAGATTACTGTCCACTGTTAGCAAGCACCAAGCTCCTTGGGATACAGGCTCCCTGCAGGATTTCCAGCTTGGGTACAAAACAAAATGAAAGCTTCAGCAAAGGAGCTAGCTCCTGAGCAGCAGAAACCATCTTCCTGGTGGGCTGACTGTACCTTGCAAGAATAGCACACATGACTTAGGATCACTTTCCTTCAGTATCCTCATTCAACCCTGCAAGTCTTTTGTGAGCTCTCACAATTCACTGAACTTTTCTAGGGGCCTCTCTATTACTCCCATTCATCACTCTTTTTTGTCTTCTCTGACAAATGCTTCTGCTGTACTTCACCAGCCTCCTTTGTGTACAACATTGATTTCCGTGGAAATCCTGTCTCTGAAGATCAGGCTGGTTCACTGCCCTCTTCTCCATTCTCCCACTCTCTGACTTCGAGCTCAATCACTGAACTTTCACCTATGTTTTTTGCCAAGTTAATGGTTTCCCTCTAGACCGATGGGCATTTCTTCCTTGCCCCGTTCCTTTTCCTTCTTGAGTTTCAGAAATGCGCATAACTTTAAGCTGCTCTCCAATTACAGTTAAATTATTCCCTAAGGCAATTAAGGTGAAACATTACTTTGAAAGACATTGCTAGTGTTTTGAATTAACAGCAGCATTTGATACAGTTGTCAGTATTTTTCCATGAACAGTGCTAACCTCCCATCCTCCCTGCAAACCCATAAAACTGATCTGATTCCCACAGAGCTGATGGGAAGAATCCAGGTGCAGTTTCTCCTAGTGAAGCTGAAATAAGACATTTGCAAGGACAAGCTGATTCTCAGAACTCATTGCTTCATTTATTGATCTCTTTCATTCAGTGCATTACTTCCTCCCCTTTTTAATCCCCTTTAATCAGTGGTAGATCATGTTTCAGCAGGGCTTTAATGGATTCTTGAGGATAGTTATGGAGCGCTTTACCCTTATGACTTGGCGGCTGTGCAGTCAGTCTAATGGCTTAAAATTCATCAGATTTCCTGGAATTCTTCTGAAGAGAACTAAAAGGAGCCCGACAGTGACAGAATTACACTGCAGCAGGGAAATCTGCTCATACGCATGGTATGTGCTACTGGTTACTCATTCCTTTTCCTACAAGCCTACCAGTGACGGTCCAGTACACGCAGCGAGAGTACAGCAATGCTCATCCATGGGCTTTCAAAAAGGCCTGCTAATCCATATATGCACAACCTATTTCCAAGGTTACAAAGCATGTAGTTACACTGTCCTTTGGCATTATTTATGCAGCCCTGATCTCTCATTCCCTGCTGATGGAGGATAAGGAGAAAGCTTTGGGCAACCTAACTCTCTAAGATACAATCAAGACCCATATGATCTGTTGTGGCTTGAGTAATGCTGGCATCAAGCTAAGCCTTAGCTGAATGACAATGACACCTTCGCTCAACTAAGGCATATTTTTTTAAGGATAACCATGCAGATTTCTTGTATGGTATTGTTTGCCTTTATTTATTTTTCTTTAGGTGTTTAGGTAGATTTTAAAGCAAATTAACATTAACAAATTGCTGAATTGTATTTTTTTTTTACTTGAAATGTTTTGAGATAAAGAAAGGTAGAAGCATGTGTAAAGCTGTTCACTGATCTGCTCTGAACAAGGAAGTGCAGAAGGACACCTTAAAATACCTAAGTCGTCCTTTCAAATATAGTGGCAGCTACCATGCTGAAATTAGAAACAGCTTGGTCTTATATCATTTCCCTGATAAAATTTGAAAAAAAGCAACATTCTCTGGACTTTGTATTTACAGATAAAAACCTCAGAAGTTTTGTAAGCATTATGTATGTGGTGATCAGGTGTCACGGTTTAGGGTCAGGACCATCCACTGGACCTGTTACATAAAATCTCTGTTAACCCCTCTCCCTTCCAAAGGGGAAGAGAAAGTGAATATGGGAGAGAGACTTACACATTAGAAAATGCTTTAATAATAATAATAATAATAAAAATGGAATATGTAAAAATATATATAAAACCAAGATCAAACCCAATCATGCTATTTTAGTCACCTTCAGCACTGGTGCTGTGGAACAGGCACTGGGAAAGTCCCAGACTGGACTCAGCAGCAGATGGGAAACAGATTCAGGAGTTGGATTCTGGAACTGGATTCAGAATATACAGGTGAGGATCAAAGGCAGAACAAACAGAGTCCTCCTCAGATGCTGGTCATTGAAGAAGAGAGTCTGGTCCTCATGATCCCTCAGCTTTATACCAAATATGACGTTTACGGGATAGAATCCCTCGCTGGTCAGTTTAGGGTCACCTGTTCTGGCTTCTCTTCTTCATAGGTGCAGCCTTTTACTTTCTGCAACCCCCAACATGATGCACAAGATCCAGCAGTGGCCTTGTCCTGCACACCAGTCACTGGTACTGACTCTAAACACCGGGTGTTATCACTGCTAGAAGCAGACGCTGCCTGTGAAAACAGGCTGCTAACTTCAGATAGTGCAGTTAGTTAGAAGAGACTGAGCTGAAAAGTAAAATGAATCGTTTTTCTTGCTCAAACCAGGAGAGCAGGTATCCTAAAACAGGAGAGCTAGTGTAAGGATGGCTCCTGTGTGCAGTCTGAAGGGAACATGGTGTTAGCCTGAGCCTCTGGTGAGCACAGCATAGATATGCTGATGGCTGCTGCACCCGAAGTCTCACAGACCTGTTCCTGCCACAGTCCTTCGTTAACAGTAAGCGATGTGGCAGGCAAGCAGGACCATTTGAAACAGTACTTAATAAAATGTGTTGAGAGGATAAAGTTTTGAGCTGAGGCTACAGCTTTTGGTAATTTTGTGGCCAAATTTGTATAACTGAATCAAGCGCCCTGCCCAGTCCAAATCTCTCTCTCTCAAAAAAAAAAAAAAAAAAAAAAGCATGATCTTTTTTCTCTAGGTCTTTTCTTCATGTTATAATAGATCTCTTTGTGGCTACCAGCATTTTGGCACACAGGTACCAAGCTCAGTTGTGAAGCACATCGCTACCATGTTCACAAGGCAGAAAAAAACTCCAGTGTATGTCTGTTACATTTAAAGGGCCTTTTGTTATACCCAGAGGTCCATGATGTGACCTCATAGCTCAGTTCACAAGCTGTGGACAAAAGTCCATAAGAATTTACACAAACAGACCAAGCCACGGAGCAAAGAACCCATAATAAACTGGGAAAATGAAAAGAGTGTATTGTCTTTCTCAAGAAATATGGCAATTGTCATGTGCACTACAGCCAAGGCCACTCTGAGAGAAACCATTCTCAGCAGATGTGCTTATGATTTATTCTGCAGGAATTAGTCACAACATTTTTGCTACCAGTAAACATCAAAGAAAATGGAAAAACGGCTGTGGGCAGCAAAACAACTGCTGTGTGTGGCTGCAGGACCTGTCACTGCCCGAGCAACTTGCAGACCCTGCACTCCAGGACAAAGGAGTCCTTCTGCCTCTCTTTGGGCTTCCTGAGTGCAGGTAACAACCACACAGAAGGTATATGAGATCCAATGCCAGTTTGCTGCTCCATTTGGAATCTGTAGTCTGTCCTGTCTGCACTACAAGCTCTCAGCTGTGAAGTGCTGGTGAAGTGCACTGAGGGAGCGATGCCTTAATTCACACCCAGTGAAGGACATACAATTCTACTGCAAATTGTTCTAAAAGCAACTGCTAGAGACAGAAATACAAATAAAGCCGTGAGATCTGAGTACTAGATGTTCTTTTAAAGATTATATGATCCCTAAGAAAAGTCATGCTTACTGTGCAGAACTAAAATTTAATAGGTAATACTTCCAGTTACCTTTGATTTATTTTTTCCAAATATTCACATAATAGCTGACCCTGCTTTGAGGAGGAGGGTTCTGCTCAGAGACCTCCTGAAGTA
Organism: Ceryle rudis; assembly: GCA_033439905.1. NCBI lineage: Eukaryota > Metazoa > Chordata > Aves > Coraciiformes > Cerylidae > Ceryle > Ceryle rudis. The sequence goes on from JAAGNO010027730.1 coordinate 82,644, forward strand.
CCCTCCAGCTTGAGCCCTCCTGTGATTCTATAATTTATGATTACTTGAAAATTGAAAGCTCTTAAATCCAGCTTAATTAGTTTGAGTAAACCTTAAGTCTACCTTAAAAGCACCCAGGTCTGTCTGTCCTGCTTTGAAGTACACAAATGAATGCTCAGAAGTAGGCTGCACTAATAACAGCTACTGAAATAAAAAGGCAACGAAAGAGGTAGCATTTGCTACATCTGAAGCTGCTACAGAAGATGACCCTAAACGTTCAGATCTTTCAGCCTCTTCCACAGAAGGTCCAACATGCCTTCCTGGTGGCAATACAAAATTCCTCTCCGCATCACTTTCCCCTTTCATTCATGAGACTTCACACAAGCCTTGCAAATTGCACTGCTTGCACAGCACGATGGCTTCCTGCAAACCTCGAACTATGCGTGAGCTGCAATTCTGATATCCTAAGAGAAAGAAAAGCAGAAGAGGAAAAAAACAAAAGAAAAAAGAAGAAACACCCCATCTTCATGAGATTGCCTGTGTTTCTGAATATTAAGCCTTGTTGTTAGATTAGATACTGACCCAAGTTTCAAAGCTAGAACACATCATGACATGTAAGCTGCTGATTGAAGAACTGCCCCCAGCTCCTCAACAAGGCTTTTATTGTCTCATTCAGAATCAGTCTTCTACTACAATAAAAAAATACAGGGCTTTGAGCAACCTGATCTAGCTGAAGATGTCCCTGCTCATTGCAGGGAGTTTGGACTAGATGACTTTTAAAGGTACCTTCCAACCCAAACCATTCTATAAAATACATTTCTCCCAAAGCCCTGAACTCCAAATATTAAAAGAAAAATAGCCCCTCAAAGATTACCTACCTTCTGGTTACAAAGCAGCAGATTTTATAAGACTCTGTTTTAATTCAGAGCACCTGAAGGAGCCTAGTAAGCTGACTTTCAACTCTACGTGGTTGTACTTGTGAGCTGGGGCTCTCTTCCTTCCCGGGCATTCTGTCAGACTTTCCCAGAGTACCCAGATCAAGGGGGCTGCAGTTCACCAACTGACTGTCTGATCCACATTGGTTTAACTCTATCAACTAGTTGGATCTGGTTAATATTAGAGACTAATAAAATTCGTCTGTTTTGGAAATAAAGGTGAGCCAACAGTTAAATCTGCCATTAGTAAAAGAATAAAAAAAAAGGTTAGAAGAAGACTGAGAATGATTAATGCTGGGGCCGAACTAACCAGAAAAAAGATACTTCTCAAAGCTACCATCAAGAAGAAGAGATTGAAGCCAACAGTTTGATGCATGATGATGTAGAAATAACTCTGACTGAGAAACGTAAAACTGGAATCAATTTTATCCAATAGTGCAAACAATAAAAATCACAAGCCAAAGTCTACCCGGAATGTACACATGGGACACCCATTGATTTCAGTCCTAGCCACACACATGCATCTGAGAATGGATTTTGGAAACCCAGGTCTTTAATCCACTACCTCTACTAAGCTCAGTTATTACATTCACTAAGGATGACAGCTGCATAGATGTAACCGGGAACAGAATTTGGCCCATTTATTGTTAAGTGCGGTGTCTGAAGTGGGTTTTCTCCTACTAAAGAAACCTAACTTTTTAGGGTTATGTAAAGTCACAAGTGGCATATTGTAAAAATCTTCCAGTCTAAAATATAAAATACACCCTGGAAAACTACTTAAAGGAACAGAATCCATCTTCCAGAATCAGGAAATGATTCACTGTAGAAAGAGAATAAGGAAAGGCTCATTCAGTTTCATTAACTCTGGACTGGACTGATGTCTTTGCTAGTTTTCAGACTTCCGAGTCCATCAGTACTCTTCTATCCAATTTATACTCTCTCTGAAAACATCTGACCCTTTACTCAAACATAATATTGCTGCATCTGTTTCTTCCTTCTTTGCTTTGGCTAGCAACACTAGGAGGACAGATAAATAACCAGCGATGTCAGAAACATACATCATAAATCATTGTGAAATTGAGGTAATTTGAATAGTCTCGGTGAGTTCTGATATGCATTAACTACGTGTGCAGCTTAGGAGAGGCTGTGTGCAATTGCAAATCATTAACCTGAGGTGCATCCCACATCTCACAGTGTGCTCTGCAGAGCCTGACCCAGTGCTGCTGACCTTAGGGGAGTGTTCTCCAGAGTTCATGGCTCATGTACTGAATGCTTAGATCCACCTGGAAAATCAAGCAGATTATGTTTTTCTTAAGAATTCTATGCCAGTGTTCAGAAAACATAAATTATCACAAAAATTGTTAGCAAAACAAACAGAGGCTTTCCAGGGGACCACAGAAATGTATGTGTTTGCACAAGTTCTGTGTTTGCTTAGGGTCACTGGGAAATTTTAGCCTTTATGGGGTGAACTTTCCAAATGCGTAAGGAGCAGCTAGGACATGAATTGCAATTGAAAGCCAATGGAGACAAGGTGTCAAACCTCCAGTTCAGCTCTCAAGAATTTTCCTGAGGATTTAGCAAAACTATTGCTATTAATTTTGAGGAGATCCAAATCCCTGTCTGTCTGGTCCCTGAGTGCACTCTCCAACTGTTCCAACCTGTGGTGGCCATGGAGGACTCTCAGCAGTACTGTGGGGAGGCCACTTTCAGCCAAACCAGACACTTTGGCCCTGCCAGAGCTACCACCATGAATCTCTGTAGGAGTGACCCAGAGGGATATACCACGATAACCTTTAAAAGGTTCAAAGACAGACTTTGTGGAGGGTCCCTTAGGCAAAGCACATGACTTCTGAGAATACCTAGCCATGCCACAGATGAGCCCATCCTTGCATCCTACATTGTGGCCATGAGCCCATCCTTGCATCCTATATTGTGGCCATGAGCCTGCTTGTGGACTTCAAGAATATCCCACTGGGATTGTGAGAAGCTTCATATTTGTATCAGCACAGTGACATTTTTTAAAAAGAGGCCAATTTACTGTTCTGTTCTGAGCAGGTTTGGACTTAAGTGCAAAGAAAGAACATCTCCAGTGCAATAAGATACCATGACCAAGCAACACAAGATCAATTCCACCAGCAGCTTTGGAGAGGCTTTTCCCAACAAACTACTTACCTGCCATGGGCTTTTGCTCCACCATTCTTCTAGATTCAGGCACACATATTGCACTACAATAATCATGATTATATACATACTTCTGATCCAAGATAGGTGCTTACTTCAAAGCACTGGGTGTCTAACTGAGAATGAGGTCTAACTGTCGAAGGTGTAGCCAATAGTCTTGGGAAGCACTGCTAGATACATTGAAGGCAATTCATGACAAATCCAACAGCACAACCTGGAGTGATCCATTAGAGTATTTCTCTGTCTTCTTTAAAGAGTCAGGGGAACCAATTTGCCAAGCAGACTGTAATGAGCATCTGTTTAAGAAGAAAACACACCTTGGTATGTGACAGTTCAACTCTTGGCCTGGAAGTGTTAAAAGTTGCAAATAGCATAAACTATGATCAAATGATCCATGCTTGTAAAAATAAGGATCTGTACATATTGCTCTTTCTGTCCTGTACGGGGCTACAAGTGGAGTGTCAGCTTAGATGACCACATTAACCTTTTTGAGTTTAGGCAGTAGGAAGTCAAAAGATGAGAAATGTAAAGGTTAAAAAAAAAAAAAAGCTAAACATAACTCAGTCTTTCATTCATTTCTTCCACGCATCTGTGTCCATGCAGAGACACTAGGTTCATAGTGGACTCACTTGGCCCTGATGAAACTTGAAGCAAACCCGAATCAGGGCATGGTCTCGTCTTGCAAACCAATTTTTTTCATCATTTAGTCCCATTTGTGCTCCCAGCCAAGCCAGCAAAAAATACACAGAGCACAGCACTTCCTTTGCTGAAGGGCTGAGCAAATGTTTCTGATAAATTTATCTCATACTGTCCCGTGTAATGGATGGTTCAAGTGCCTTGGTGAGGCTTCTGAAAGGACTGACTGTCATTGGTTGATACCCCAAGCCTGTGTGCAGACACAGTTGCCACAAAAGAGGCAAAAAGCTAAAATAAACAACGCAATATCTGATGAAAGATGGACGACTCTTATCGGAGCCATTAAAATTCCAGTCGTGAAGGGATAGTGGGCCAGATTGTCCCCTGGAATTTGCAGTCACCATTCAGAGGAGTGTGATATTCAATAAACCAGTAAATAGTACAGGAAGTGCCAACTAATTTTTTATTACAGTGCTGTGTGGCTGCCTATTCTCTGCTTGATGCCATATGACAACATTTTGCTGATAAGAACACTCGTGAATGCTGATTTAGCTTGGTTGGGTGGGCTTACTTCTGCTTCCTGGGACAATGATTTTGGCTGGAAAACCAGACTTGCCATGTTTGAATTACCTGAGTAAACAGACTTACATGAGGTCTTCTGAGAAGGTGTATATCACACTTGTAAATCACAAAAAGCTGCAGGATATACATTCCTGGCTCTGACATAAGCTAACAGAAAAGAGGAAATTCACAGCTGGAACTTTAAAGCTCTGCTGTTGCTGTTTTACCCTTTACAAATTCATTGAACAAATGAGAAATCAGCCTCTCTAATTATGTGCATAGATTGCAGCGAGAAAAATGAGAGGGGAAGCTGTGCATCCACCTTTTTTGTTCTTTGACATTGAAAAACTTTTGTCCAGAAATACTCAAGCTAAACTTCACCCAGTCATATAATTTAAAAAGAAAAGTTGGTTTTTACTTTGACTTTGACTTTGCAGACACTGGCTGACATAATTTTGTTCAATTACTATTACACGCATGTGGAAAGTCTCTGTTCTTTGGATACTTAGAGAGAGATATCCTATTTTCAGCTCATTCCTGTAGATGTGTTAAAAATCTTCCAAATGCACTTTTAAAATAGCAGGCTTTTATAAATGAGATTTAAGTGGCTCTGAATGCTGATGAGTGTTAAACCCATGCTTCTAAGGCCTTTCAAAATCACTTTTATTCCTCCAAATCTGTCACCTTCACTGTTTTATGAGTGTCCACTCTTTCCCTTCTTTCTTCCTGCCTATCCTGCTTATGACTGGACTCCATTCACACTGAGCTTCTCACTCATTACCATGCATAGACTATTAAAATCATCTTTCTAGCATCATCAGCCTTCATATATTTGTAATGTCGGCATGGCAAGTGGTTAACATTATTCTTACAGTTGTTACAGGGGGCACTGAGATAGGAGAATGAAGAATTAAGGCTACACCTTAAACCCTGTAGCCAGTCTAGCCTTAACTTTCTGAGAAGTCATTAATTCACCTGCTGACAGTACCCTGATGATAGGACTTCCTTGCATACTTCACACAGGAAGATTTAAGTGGTAATTGTAGTTCATGTTATCTCAGTACAAAAATTAGGACCCAAACCTAACGGCAAATGCTATTGGTACAAATGAAAATGCAATCCAGAAGTTTTCCTTACTGTGTAGACAGACCTTCCCGAAGACAGTTTTCCTTATGGGTAGCATTTCTGAAAAGCTTATGATATTCTACAAATACATCCTTTTTCTATACTGGAAAGAGGTGCCATCAGTTTGGCAACATTGGCTTCCTTTGCTACATAATGAGAGAACACGTATTTTGGAAAAGATCTTGCTGAGTTATTTGGCATTCAGATTGTCAGAACCACAGTCAACAAATTAAGAAACAGAATAATACGAATAATAATACAACTTTCCCACCTATGCACTAATAAAGTTAAATTAAAATCCTGTGAAGGTTTGCCAACATTTCTATTGTCCCACCAATATACAGCATCCTATCAAAAAAATCAGCTTAGAAATGAGCTTAGAAATCTCCTATACAAAAGTTACATCAATACTTTATTTCATTCCACTGCTTGCTAGCAGTTCTCCAACCTTTGCATCATGTAGGCCCAAGGGAGCACCTGCACTGAACCTTTATGTGGTCTCTGTCTATTGGAGAGCCAGAAGAAACATTGTGCAATATGTCACGGATGTTAAGAAGGAGATGCCCACAGACATAACAGATACAATGAGCACTCTCTGTAAATGTGCTGGGTTAAACAGAAAGCCTATTTCAGTGTGCATGCAGAGGATCACAGTTGCTAGAAAGATAATCAAGGTCCCAAATAACCCTGACTGCAACACACCTTACCTGCAGCAGAAGAGGGAAAGGCTTTCCTGCATAAACTCTGTGCTTCATAAGACAGGAGAAGAGAACAGAAGACAGGCTTGGCCTAGGTTGAGGATCAGACAGTACTTGTACATAGGTGATGTCACCAATTCCAAATCTGATTTGGATTGTTCTAGATGAATGATGACCATAATCACTACGAGCTAGCAGCTAATTCAAACCAGTGGAACACACATTTGGAGAGAGGCAAGACAATTACACAGTACAAAGATTCTTGCAGGGCATAACAGAGTTTATGAGCAGCTGGTAGATAATAGCTTTTTTAAACAAACACTGTCTAAATGCACAATCCAGATTGCACACAGCTCTTTGATTCTCAGTGGCTGCCGTTCTATTTTCCCTGCTGGTTGCAGCCAGAGGCTCAGAAAGATGACAATGAATTGACTGATGGTTGCAATTAGAGAAGTCCAGTAAGATGGCATCTCCATTATTAGGTGACCTCTCTAGCTACTAGGTTTGCTTTAAACATCTCAGAAGAAAGTGTGACACCCCCAGAACATTATCAGGGCTTAGAGATGTGGGAGGGAGGAATCTTGAGGGATTTTTCTTTACTTTCCAAGTCTCAGCATGCTTCATCTACGGGATTGTGGTTATGAGCTGCAGTGAGATCCTGGCTCTCAGAATTTGCTATTCTATTCTAAGTACTACAGGCTAGTCTAGAATCACAAGTGACTTCTGGCAAACTTTTTTCACATTTATTTTGGCTGAATTTACAAAATTATTGCTATTTTTTTGAATAGGTGTCACTTCACTGGTGAAATGGTTGCTCATTTTAAGATAGATCAATCTCTCATTTGCTGGACTGTGTTACCATTGCACTAGGGGATGACTCTGAACCCCATGCTACCTGTTGACTATGGACAGCCGCTCTCCTTCCAGGGATTCAGGACAGTTGGTTCTGTACAGAAAAGCTCCCCAGACACAGTAAGATGATATCAACAATCACAGAAGCTTATTCAGGTATGAGAAGAAGTAGGGGGAGTTCAATAAACAGATTAACTGACTAGGAGGACCTTATCCAGATCAACACCTGGCAGCAACATGCAAATAGTGCCTCATGTTCTCACTTGCTATAAGCACTCTAAGTTCAGCCTGACTGAACCAGCAGGACTTTGGGGATTTTTTTCTAGTTGGGAAGTAGCACCATTTTCTCATAAGCCCTGTGAATAACCTTCACTCTGCTATCTCCCCTCTGGACATCATTCATCTGAGTCAGAGGAATCCATCAGAGGCACAGATAAATGGCCAACTGGACAGGTAGACCTCTTACGCTTACTTGGATGGATGAGCATTAAGTACCTGAAACTCAGCCATATCTAGAGGTGTCAGCATAGCGCTAACAAACGAGCTGAGCCTCATGATGTTCTGCCCTCAAACAGGATCTAAGGTGACTCTGAGACCTATTGTGTCCCCTGAGAAGCAGAGACAACAGGAAGAACAAGTAAGAACTGAGAGAGAAAAAGAGAAAACAAAAGCTTTACTAGAAAAAAATGAAAAAAAAAAGAAAAAAGCAAAGACCACGCCATTCCAGCTGTATAAAACTCGGGCCCTTAAGGTTTTTTTCCAAGTAAAGATATTAATAGCAGAGACCAGCATTTTTGATGCAATTCTTTTTATGTAGAACAATATAGAGACTCTGCTCTCATAAACACAGTAGGATGCAAACAACCGGAGGCAACTTCTCACAGCAGCAGATCTTTCCCAGCCATGCCTCTGGCCTCTCGGGCTTCTCCCAGGACAGGCATCCACACAGTTTGGCTGTGCTGCAACTCCCTTTTGCTGCCTCTTGCCTCCATGCTGTTTCCCTCCTTCCCCACCTGAACTGTCTCTCACCCACCCACACATATTCCTTTCCCAAAATAATACCCAGACAAAGCCCAGCTTCCCACAGTATTCAAATTCCTGAGCTGCCTTTGTTTTGGGTGGAAACGAGTGCTTAGCAGTCTATTGCAGTATCTTGAATGAAGGACAGTTTTCTGCAAGAAACAATCGAGTGTGATCAGATGCTCCTTTGAGACCTTTTCCCTGAGCCCTCTTATTAAACGTCAGCTACCATATGTTTACACAATACTAGAGCTAAGTGTCCTTATCACAGTATTAATACCTATGGAATCTAACAAAATCCTCTGTCTTGTTTCATGGAATTTGACATCCAACACAGACCAACAGTTGTATGTATAAAAGTACTGCTAGGGTCCTGCACCTGCACTAAATAAAGGGAAAAGCAGAAGCACTGGATGAGAAAGAGCAAATGGAAAGTGGCTGTGAGTGGGTGCTGCTACATCCTCTGTCACATGGCAAATGACTTCCTCTCCATCACCTCCTCCCAGGTGACACAATGGCCTGGCATACAGCCAGGGCAAAATCCTCTGCACCTCAGGGGAGAAAATGAGTATAAAACTCCACCCTCCCTCCTTTATATCTAATGGGCACATGAGGCAGTGGCTCTGCATACCTCTTAAAGGTAAAAGTGAATCACATTAAGTTACAGCAGTTCCCATTTGTGCCTGAACACTCATGAGAGAGTAAGGGTTCATAGCTTAAGTTGTTGCTGCTTTGGCTCCACAGCTGTTGAGATCCGTGGTGGCAGTGGAATTGAGCCCTGTTATTCTTAACACATTTTCTCCTGCCCTGTACAGGCCATGCACCACCCACAGATGTCCCACAAAGACAAGTCTCATAGCTTTAAAACAAGGAGGAGGAGATGAAAGAGGTAATATTAAAGCAAGCTGCAGAGTGCACTGGTAAAGTTCCTTGTCATACAAGTAGGAGTGTCATGGGTTATTTACTTGGCGCCTGCAATGCCCCTGGGGAATCCAGCTAAATGTTATCATGCTGCAGCAGGGTTTCTCCTCAGAGCCTCATAAAAAGGCCGGGAAGTTACTTGCATTCCAGGGGCAACAAATGTTAAGAGTAGAGCAGAGCACTGATGCCCTGGCTAAAGGATATTGAGAATGGGACATAAGCAGAGATACAGATCCTATCTGTACAGATCTTCACAGATGGTGACTTTTATCCATCAAAGGATAGCAAAAGCACTACAGGGGCACAAGCTAAGCTGTAAGGTTGAAGCCAAAAATATTTTTGTCACTTGATCAGTGTCAGTGCCAAAGGACACGGCTAGACTTGCTCAGTTTTTTCAGTGATCTGCTGTGAAGTCCAAAAACACCTCCTATAGGTGGATCTGAGGCATTCAGGTACAAGACTCCTTCATACTGGGTCAGCCAGCATGATTCTACTGCATAGCTCCTTTCAAGAAGCAGTATCATCCCCAGGCAACCTGTGGAAGCAGCCTCAGTAGTCAGGGAGGAGTCATATTTTTTCTGTGAGATATTTGAAATACTATATTTCTCTGCAAAGAGGTTGGAAAGTGCAGGAGAGAGAGGATGAGGATAATTTTTTTTTAAGATGTCTGTATCTGTCAAGCTTGGATGAACATTAAGACTTTGGGGAGGTAAGACTTCTGAAGTAACAATGAGAGCCATTATAGACTTTTAAGACAAATATTTTTAATACCTCATCTGGGTCGTATTGTGTAAGAGTAATGATAGGACAGTTAGAAGAAACTGTCTTGGTTTCAGGATACTTCAAAGAGAGCATGAAAACAGCTTGACTTTACACATACATCTCTCTAATTCACTTGAGTACTGGAGTTCAGCCTATTACCTCACTGCTGAGGAATAGAATCCGTATTGTATTTTGGAGCTATAAAAAGTACCTAGGACTCAAGTTTTGAGAAAGCACCTTCTTATAAGCACAAGCAAAGGGGCAAAAGTGATATTATCAAGCTAAAGATCGAGGATATAAAACTGTGGTGAAAGGAAGATGGAGAAAATAAAACTTTTGTCTGAAAATGTGTCCCATTCCAACACAATCAATTTCACCCTGACCCAGCAGGTATATAAAGTTATGTGATGCACATGAACTAAGTTACAGGTCTCTGCTCCTACCTTTACAGGATATATTTGCATATAGATGTAAGCAGATTCCAGAAGTATCAATAAATACATACATGCATCATCATTCGACTTCATTTCATTTAGCCCACTTTTCTCTTTTTGGTAATCTCAAGGGAGGGCCAAATAAATATATCCTGAAAGCTTCATTTTTATTCTGACAAATCACCCTTTTGAGATAAAGAGGACACATTTATTTCTGGGGAAATCTCTCCTGATTCTGCTGTGACAAAGCAGTAGCCTCAGACTCTGGGTCTGTTTGCAGCATGGTACCTCTCAGGCAGATGTTGTGGATGTGAGACACAGAAAGCTCTTGTTCACCCTGGACTCCTTTGGCCTCCCAGCCTCTCACAGCTTGAGTAAAGGGAGGAAACCGCAAACACTGTTGGAACAAAATGTCCTTGTAAAAACAACAGATCTTTTCTAACTTTAAGCATTTTCTAATTAAGGTTATGCCTAGGAAACAAGACCTGTTCTTTCTAATCTCCATAGAAATGCTCAGTCATGTTTCCTTCCTAACCCATGTACAGATCACTGCAAGCATGTCAGTGTGGACCAGCAAGCCTTACTGGATGGTTCAGCCTTTTTAGCCAACACAATGTTTGTCTGAAGTATGCTGAGAGAATTTTAAAAAAATCCAACCTGTTTGTTCTCTTATTTATAGGCACAATTAACAAGAAATTCAAGTCATCATTCTACCTTTCCTGTTTATCATGCATTACAATGGGAAACCTGGGATGCTGAGAGCTGTCTGCAAATTCCTGGAAATCCACAGACATTTGCATGCATTCCCATAATAATTGACTAGAACTAGGACTAAAAGTTACAACCATGAAAATGCTCTTTATAGCAGATGTTGGTTTTCTTGGTTTTTTAGGTTTTTTTTTTGTTAGAAAACTGAGCTATTCAATTATGTCAGATTGAGATCTTGCCTCAGAGACTCCAGATAGGAGTTAACTCTAAAATCTTTGACGTCTTGCTTGCAGTTTATTGGCTGGAAATCTGTGGACAGCCTAAAAGAACTGTAAAGATCACTCTATCCCTTTCTTCTGGTGCAATCTAGGAGTACCCAGAAGCTCCCTACCTCTTGTCCTTGCAGCTGCTTGACAGTGAGTTGTCTGACTGCAGGAAGACTTCTAGCAGTCTGAATGCACGTGGTGGGATGTGGAGCTGCTGGGTTTACTCACTCCTGTGACTGACCCTCCTCTGGAGAAAGCCTTTTTGCAGTGCATGGGCCTCATAAGGAGGGCTGCTGTTGGGATGCATAGCTAACCTGGCCTTGGGAAGACCTTCGAGTGTCATGAACACTTACCAGTAGGTCCTCTCCTCGCAATCAAAAGTATAGCATGGTGCTCAGGATAGCAAATAATGCTGGCACTGTGCTTTGGAGCTCCTTGGCTTACCTGTGCTATGAACTGTCAGATCCTACATCTTTACCAACATCAGCAGTGACTCCTGCATGTAGATCTAGAAGCCATGGTGTGATCACCAACAGTAATAAAGATGTCTGCTTCCAGGCAAGGCAGCTAATTTGCCTGAAACTCTAATGTAGAGGAGCTCTTAATACACCGACAATTGTTGTTCTGTTACAGTGTGTACTGGATTTTTTTTACCTTCAATGCATGTTCTCAGAAAAGTCTTCGTGTGCCATCTTTCTGGGTTCACTTCATTCATTCCTTATCTCCTTTTCTCTTATTAGTGAGGGGAATGGCTTTTTGGTTGGCCTGTCTCACAGTAGCAGTTTATTTAGCATTTGGGAGAAATCCTAAAGAAAAAAGAAAAATACAACCATTTCAGGAAGTGAGACTTGTGTAATGAGTATGGATTCCATATCTGCACCCTGACTAGCATTTCAAATCCATCTTAATAACAAAGCAACTGAAGCCTATTTGCATTTTATAAAAACAAAATGTGAAATGCTAGCCTAACGCTTTGAAATCGAATCTAACAGCTCACAAATTCCATGTGTCATGCTAATCTGAAGGCTCTGACTACCATAAACAATTCTGAATCCACAATTGCATTTAATACTGCCTCTGCCACACTTCAGTGGAAGGAGAGAGAGGAAAAGCTCTCTCTGCAGTACTGAAAGTAATTAGCCTTAGAATAATCAGTCTTATATAATCAATCTTAATTGTAAAAATATTTTTAAAAGAAAAAGGATAGAGTAGAAGTTTGTGACATCAACAACAGGATTATCTGGACATTGGATTTTTAAATTCTATTGTCTAGTTAAATTAGCCAATTCCTTCCATCTTTCCAATGACAGATTTAGCCAATTAACATGGTCAGTAAACTTTATGATGTGTAGATTAGGATTTCAATGTGTAGGAGGTGAGTACAATTAGGCTACATCACAATCCTGATGGCATTTGCAATTACATTGGAGCTTTAACTTGAAAGACTAAAGACCAGATACTCAGCAAAGCTGACAGTAAGATAATTAAATTATATCACATGATGCCAGCTCCTGCTTGGGCTTGATCCAGAACCCTAGCCTTATGCTAGAAGAATTAATTTAATTACACACTGTGAAAGGAGAACATGTCTCTCATTGGCTTTAGGTAAATCATGATATGCACCCTTATGCCCTGAATCAGCAAAATTTATACATAGCAGAGAGTAACAGCAGCAGAGCTGAGTCAGACCAGAAGCCCAGTTCACCCTCTGTGGTGCCTCTGAGAGCACTTGGTAGTAGACAGAGACATCCCTGCCAGCTGGTTTCAGCAGGACTCAAAATTAAGGACAGGCCAGGGGCCTGGATGCTGAGGAATTAAAGGCCAGGATGCACGGGCTGAGACAAATGCAAACAGCAAGACTTCTGCTGCTTTGCCCTTTGCTATTGCCTCCAGGGAATTAAGATTAATCTTTATTAGTAATATTATGATCTTAGCTTAAACGGCTGTGAAAGCTGTAGGACTGTGTAACTCTGAGGAGACTAAAAAACTTTATGTACAAGGATAAGGCGCCAAACAAGAGAAGATGTTCAGCTGTTTCCATGTACAACAGAGAAGTTGTAGCTAAATGCCATTTTTTAATGGATACTTAACAAGGTGGGTGCTTGGCTGTGAATGATGAAGGTTGTTGTGTGGTTGCACTTGTTTGGTTTTTAGGAGGCAATCAGCATTTTTTCCATTTTCCTGCAGATGCTGTTGAGATCTACAGCTTAAGTACTAAAGAAATGGGAAGCTGAGTAAAGGGCAGAAAAGAACAGAAACATATGTATAGCACATCTGAAAAAAAAAATTGTATTTTTCTTTTGATTGTATGAATATATCTGATTACAATGTTTGGGATTCATCTACAAAGTTTGGGATTTCCATCCTTTATTGGATGCGGGGACAGGAGGGAACATTATAACCAAGGATGTGGAAAAGGCTGAGATACTTAATGCTGCCTTTGCCTCTGTCTTTATTAGTCACACCAGCTCGCCCCATGGTATTCAGCCTCCTGAGATGGAAGATAAGGATGGAGAGCAGAACAACCCCCCCTCAATCCAGGAGGAGGCAGTTAATGACCTGGACATTCCCAAGTCCATGGGGCTGGATGGGATCCATCTGAGAGTACTGAGGGAGCTAGCAGAGGAGCTTGCCAAGCCTTTCTTCATCATTTATCAACAGTCTTGACTAAGAGGGGAGGTCCCAGATGACTGGAGGCTTGCCAATGTGACACCCATCCACAAGAAGGGCCAAGAAGGAGGATCCAGGGAACTACAGGCATGTCAGTCTGACCTCAGTCACCCAGAAAAATTATGGAGAGGTTCATCTTGAGTAAGCTCAAATGGCAAGTGCAGGACAGCCAGGGGATCGGGATCAGGCCCAGCCAGCATGGGTTCAGGAAAGGCAGGTCCTGTTTGACCAACCTGATCTCATTCCAGGTGACCAGGTGACCCACCTAGTGGACAAGTGAAAGGCTATGGACATTGTCTACCTGGACTTTAGTAAATGTTTTGGCACCATCTCCCACAACATTCTCCTAGAGAAGCTGGAGGCTCATGGCATAGAAAGGTGCTGGGTCAAAAACTGGCTGGCTGGCCGGGCCCAGAGAGTTGTAGTAAATGGAGTTAAATCCAGTTGGTGGCTGGTCACCAGTGGTGTCCCCAAGTGCTCAGTTTTAGGACCAGTCTTGTTCAATGTCTTTATCAATGATCTAGATGAGGGGATTGAGTGCTTCCTCAGTGAGTTTGCAGATGACACCAAATTGTGTGGGAGTGTTGATCTGCTTGAGGGTAGGGAGGCTCTGCAGAGTGATCTGGACAGGTTGGATCTATGGGCTGAGACCAATTGCTTAAAATTGGCTGAGGCCAATGAGATTTAACAAAGCCAAGTGCCAGGTCCTGCACTTCAGTCACAACAACTGGCAACACTACAGGCTTGGGGAAGAGTGGCTGGAAAGCTGCATGGGGGAAAAGGGGGGGGGGGGCAGAAGTGCTGGTTGACAGCCATGAGC
>JAAGNO010027734.1:0-95503 GCA_033439905.1 Ceryle rudis
GGGTGGCGGTGGGGAGGGGAGCTCAGGAGGAGCTCCCGCCTTGCCTCACTCTAGTTATATATATATATATATATATATAATTTTTTTTCCCTTCTCCTCCTCCTTTAAACCAAAAGCATCCTGTATTAGGTCACTCAGGAATCCTAATCCCTGAAACATTTCCGTTTTAGTCACTTCATCAGGCAACAATAAAGCAGAATTTGAAACAGCGCTCATGGTAACATGGCAGGGGCACCTCGGGGCGCAGCAAGGCTCCCACTGCTCTTCCCAGCCCGGCACTTGTTCGCTCCGAGCTCGCGGTTTGGATGCTCTGACTGAGCTGCGAGCAGGCAGAAGAATCCCCAAACCTTCTGTGTTGGAGGGGAGGATGTTGCCTATTTATGCATAGATGATATATTAATGTATAAGTAATGTAGCCCGAGGTGGGGGGCATGCTGTAAGGAGCTGGAAGCAATGGGGAAGGAGGGCACACCACTGAGAAGACTCTTCTTCTTTAGCCTCTCTCCTTTCCCCTTTGCTCCCAGACGAAGGATTTTCAGGTTCTGCTGTTCATAGCTCTCTGAAATGGTGCCACTTTCCCCTGGAGTCTGATGAGTTAATTGAAGGTGATAGCTACAGAGCTGCTGTCAGCGGTTTCCTCGCTTGGAGGGACTTGGGTGGTGAGAGTAGACAGCATGAGAATTAAAGCACACAGACAGGGGTACTTAATGGAGGAAGACTTGATGGCATGTGAGCTTACATTTCAACAAAGGAGAAGGAGAGGAATGTAATCTTGGTCTGGGGTGTGAGTGCTGGATGACTTACCAGAAGACTGGGCTCTACTCTTTTGAGGAGGGAATTTTCTTCCTTTGGAAAAGGTCTGCCTGGCTGTGGTCTGTATCTCCAGCCTATGCCTATATCTGGCCAATACATCTAGAAACAGCCAGCGAGGCCCAGAGCGAGATGGGCAGTATTGCTCACAGCCTGCGAGGGGAAATGGTTGTCATGCCGTGGGTTTTTTTGCCTTTCACGGTGCAGGGTGAGGTGAAGTATTTTATATGTAGTGCGACTCTGACTTGGTTACTAGAATTAGGAGCCGAATCTTTGGATTAAAAAGAAGTTCCAAGCCTCAAGTTGCGGTACGTGCTGTAAAGGCCATGCTCTTTTTAATATTACCTCCTTCCAGGAGATTTTAAGTCCTCTTGGTCCTATCACAAGAGGGGGACAGAGAGCTACTCTGTTAACTTGGGTTACTTTGCACAGAAGGGGAGAAACCGAGAGGGAGTTCTAAAGCAATTAGCACATCTGCTTCAAAATACTCCAAGCCAGTTTCTTTTGATGGTCAACTGCCACCAGTTGAATTAGATGTGCTGGGTGTCACTCTTCAGCCTGATGACTGGCAGGGTGGTGTCACTAGGTTATTTCTCTTCCTGCTCCTGGACAGATGAAGCTGTTCCCTTCTGCGGTGGGTGCAAGCTCATAGTTTTATCGTGACCAACCCCTGTGGTACCTACAGGTAGGAAGATCAGTCTGGGAATGGTGGCTCTTCCCAGTTGCAGGCTTGCAGGCTAAGGCTCCCTCAGAGGCATCAGTGACTGCACTCCAGCTTGGGTAAGCTGTGCAGATATCAAGGGACAGTCTTCTTCCACTCCTTGGGGAAGTATGAGCAAGCCCCAGTGGTCTTGGGGCACGTTTCCTTCAGAGGTGGGGAGGTAATGGTGTCCACCAAGCATAAGCCTGGGATGTGTCATGTAGTAAAACTGTCACCCCTTCTTACCTGTGAAATAAAATCATTGTAGCAATTAAAGTGTTCTTAGTGTACACATTAGTTAATAGCTTATTGAGGTGAATAGGAGAGATTCACACCTTCCAAATATTTCTGTAGGCTCTTTGTCAGGCTCAGCCATTCCTGGTTGACTCATGTGATTTAGGTTTTCCTTCACCTAAGGAGTAGCTAGAGAATTTCTGATGGAGGAAATCTGTCTGATTCAAGTTCAAAATCAGTACTAAATCTGACTTAAATACTACTGAGTTACTGTTGTTATTAGTCCAGCCATTGAGGCAGGCTTGAAAATTTCCTGCTTGGGGCCTGTCTGGGAGAGGAGACAGCATGTCTGAAGTGCTGGCATGGCCAGTAATCCGGTGAGCTGTGTCTTGCTGGCCATTTCCAACCTATCTTCTCATGTCCCAGCTCAGAAAGGCCCTGCCGGCTGGGGGTAGCTGCTGTCTTGCAAGGGTTTGTGCAGCTGGGACTAATTGAGACTTGGGAAGCAGTCTAGAAGTGTTGCTCAAAGATGAATTGAATCCAGCTCCCCTTTTCCTGGCTGCACAGGCTCAGCAGAGCTCATGGCAGGTGTTGGGAGCAGGAAGATCTACTGATTTTCAGTTACAGCCTCAACAGGCCTTCTGTAAGGATGACAAGTTTGAGCTTTTCAGGAGCTAGTCTGCGGGTTTCTGAACTACACCAAGACACAGATAAGGCAACCCTCACTGGAATGATGCTTGAGATAGGTCTCATCAGCTGCTTTGAAATGGGTAAATAGGTGAGCTGCAGAGTCAATTTCTTATTTGAAAGGTGAGCTTGACCTTTTGAACGTGATAGAGACACTGGTCTTGCGCGTCTTCCTACCTTCACCTTCCTGGGAAGCTACTGGTTTACAGTGTACAGATAAAGCGATCGTTCCTGGGAAGAAGGCAGCTTTCCACAGGAAGCCTATTTTTTCACATCTATCAGAAGAGACTCTAAGAGGTTTTAAAGAGCTCATTGTGACATTGCTATTCATAAGTGGCAAAAAAATTACAATGTACAGAACAAATTCTGCTACTTTTCACTTGATAGAAGCCTCTGCACAGTCTTTTGTGCAGGATCAGGGGGTCTCTTCTGGGGTTTAAAATACTTTCCCCTTTGCACTGCTGAATTATTCTCCTAATAGCCTTTTCTGTCCTCTTCCTTCTCTTTTCTTTCCTGTCTGGCATCAGGCCTCAAGGTAGAACTAGCCAAGGCGTAACAAGACTCATCCTGCTGTTTCCTAGTGTTACAGAGCAAAACTTGCCAAAAGCCATTGCAACAGTCTCACCTAGCTGTCCAGACAGGCAAGCTTGCCATGTAAAAAGTATGTACGTGGGTGGCCAAGAGATTGTCACTTGTGCCCACAAGGACATTTCTCCCTCTTGATGACAAATGTCCAGCTACAGTGTTCAGACTTTTCCTGAGTCGTCTGGGGGCTTTTGGTGGAGGAGCTGGATTTGGCCTCGAGGAACTGAGTGAGCCATTTGGTGCTCAGCACACAAGCCAGGGGTAGTGATGAGAAGGACAACCTCCTGCCACTGCCTCCTGAGTGTCCCAGGGAGGTCAGGAGTGACACCGGGCTGAAGCTGGTGTTGGCAGGGGTCAGCCCTCAGACCCTGCATGCAGCAGGCTCTCCTGTTGGCCACTCTCTTTTTATGAAACAGTTGCTCAAGGTGCGCCTTTTTCAGGGTTTATTTTAAAATCTGTCCTGAAACAGCTTGTCCAAAATGTAGAGCTGGAGGGGAAGTTTTAAATGCCAGATCATTTTCTGACCTGATAGTTGCTGTCTGGACAATATGAGTAGGAAACTGTTCATTTTCAGCAGGCAGAAGATAGCCATATACAACTTAAATGCTTTAAGGAATGATATAATATTTTTACTTAAAAAACAAACACACACACACAAAAAAAACAAAACAAAAAACCAAACCAACCAAACAAAACCCTCGTATCGATTATATCAGTGTGCCTTGTCTTTATCCAGTGCTGCTCTGCCTCACTGGATTGGCATTTCTGTGACAGTGTGGTAGGAAATGACATCTCTGGCTGAGAGAACTGCCCTGTTCAGGTTTAGGGTGCTGTTGAAGCAGTGATAGCACAGACTTTGGGAGCTCCTTTTCTGCCCTAAAGGAGTACTTACTAACTACGGTTGTTCATGACCTTACACAAGTTCCCTGTTGAAATGGCAGTCTCCCAGAGTCCCCTCACTGCTCTGTGCCATGCACTGTATGTAAAGGTACATATAAATACAAGTGTGATCCCTTACCCTAAAAAGCCATGGGTCTCGTGGCCCTGCTGTGCTGGCATCCAACAGGTCTTGCTGCTCTTGTTATGATTTGAATTTTGCTGTGCTAATCGCCTCTCTGTTAGGGGTGGGGCTGTTAATGATAGAAAGTACCTGTTAACTGGAGTTGGGTCCTTGATGGAAACACCCCACCTCCAAGCCTGCTGGTAGCATGCTCAGATCAGGTGGTATGAGTGTGACTAATAACTCTGAAAAAATGTAAAAGTCACAACCACAGCTTCCTTTTCTCTTGGATTGGGTGTTGTCTTGTCCAGACAGGGTCTATTTTGAGAAGGGGATCTAGAGTTCCAGAAAGCTACAGTGGTGGTAGCTAGTGTGGACTGACACAGAGGTGTGATACCACACCTAATCTGTAGTTTGCTAAAATTCCTTTCAGCACCATCATAGATTCAACCATAAGGTAGATAAATGTGTGCTGTTGGTGAATGTACAGCACTGGATCCCTTTGCTTCAGCTCTGAGTGACATTGCATAGTAGTTGATGGGGTATAGTGAAGGAGGGCCCTTGCATTGTCTTCCTTGCACTTAAGGATCCTTCTGTGTCTTACTTTGCTCTGATGGGTATTGATATGGAAGCAGAAAGGTGAAGTCTGTAAGGTTGCTTGCTCAGTTGCTCTTTTACTGTCAAACATGCAGGCAATATAGGTCAACAGATAGCTCCTATCTTTCAGATCAAGCTTTTGTTGTTTTACATAGGTGGCTTAGTGCCAGATACTCGATCTTCAAAGCATTAAACTCAAAAGTTGCTGTAGGGGTGGGGTCTGGAAATATCTGGCTTTGAAGATCAGTTATTTGTCCTTGAGTGTGGGAGCTGCCTCATACTTTCTGTGATCACTGTTTTGTCAGGATGTGCGCTTGTGGGGTTTTTAACAAGAACATTATTATTCATTGTAACCTCTTGGTGCATGATGAATGAGACTTTCTGTGACTTACCCGCTTATTCAGCTTGCTGTTTAAGGGGGGGGAACTAAGGAGAAAGAGGGCACGGGTTAAAAAGGAAGACTGCATGTTCTTTGGGGAGGCCTATAACAGATCCCAAGGATCAATGCATGAGAACATGATACTCATCAAACTGTATTGAACTGTTCCTTCTAATCCTCTAGGGAAGAGTGAAACACCTCAAGGGCATCCAACTACCAACCCAGTGGTGTAAAGTGTGTCTGGGTAATTTCTTGCTGACTGCTTCAGGCAACCAGTTTAAATTCTTCTGTGTGTGGTTTGGTAATGATGTTTTGCTGTGCAAAAGTGCAAAGGCTAGAGAGGATAACACTGTTTTCCTCACTGACTGCTTGCAGTGCTTGGTGATACAGCTTAGGGCCTCTGGCGCGCACACTGCAGCTTGAAACAGAAGCTGTTTGGAAACTTCAGTTTTCTTGGCTGTCTGGTGACTTGTCACCTTAGAAGGAAGCCGATGCTTTTGTATGAGGTGGGGTAGTCTGGCTGTGAAATTCAAGTGTAACTGGATGGTAGCTGTGAGAATGTGGGCCGGTAAACCTGTTTAGTAAAAGTGATTGGAACACTGGGACACATTCACATTTTTAGAAGCTGTGTGTGTTACAGTGGACACCTAGTGAATGGTGCCTGCTTTTCCCAGCACTGAGATGAACACCATGAATGGTAGTAATACATTCCCCAGCTGCTCCTGCTGTAGGCTCCTTGCTCTTCTCACGTGTGCTGCATGAAAGGTGCAGTTCTACAGGCTAACATGTCTCATGCTTTTTTAACCGGAGGAGGATCAGGATTCAGTTGGCCTCCCGAGCCAGGTTGTGAGCCTGTGTGCTTTTCTGTGCTGTCTCACTGGGATCTGCTTAAGACTTTGGCCTGGAGTTCTTAAGGTTGGCACAAGCAGCAGTGACAGAGACAGTGACTGAGACCATTTTGCAGCTGCCTGTGGATTATCACTGTTGTGCCTGACACTTAGGCTGCTCTCTGGGGTGAGTTTACACTAGCAGAGGATGGCTGTGCACTTTCTGATGATGAGGTGCAGAAAGCAGTTGCTGTAGAAAAGAGGCTGGAGAGCTGTCTGGGGAAAAGTTGGGAAGCTGCTGAAGTATAGCACATAGTGGACTGGTCTCACTTTAATGTCTTGTGTGTGCCCCAGGGGCTTGCTGGATGTATTGCTGTGATTTTTAGAGGTGTTTTGTACAGTCTAAGCAATGATGTTTGAGAAGGATGTGGGACAGAGTGCAATAGTTCATTCTTCATTTACAGAAGAACATAAAACTGATTTCTTGCCATGTGTGACTATTGGAAACATGATGGTTACCATGAGGAAGATGCTTAGCATGACTTCTACAAATCTTGTATAGCAAGGCCATAGGACGACTGTGTGTGTAGGGGGGAAATGTGTGTAGTACGATTGGCAACTGCTAGGTGGGAAAAATATGACCGTAGCAAGAAAGGCAGTTTCATCTTTTCTTCACAGAGGCATAAGGTTTACTCTAACTCTGGGATTTTGTGGATGGACAGTGTTACACAGAGGATGGATCTGTTGGGATGAGTTGGTGTAGAGTGGTGAGGTAGGCTTGTCAGCAGCAGGACTTTCTATCTGGTGCTAGTCACACCAGAAAAGTCTGTTTTATTGAAGTCTATGGAGCTTCCCACTGCTTTATTGACCCCAGTGCATGACATTGATGTACAGGTTCACAAAGAAGTCACCCAGATCTCTGAGACAGAAATGGGAACTTCTTGGACCAACCCAAAAGATGCTTAAGTGAGCAAAACCACTAACATTAATATGATTAGCTAAAAAAGTTCGCTTCCTGTTCTCCTTCTGCCATTGCCTCCTCTGCTCTTGTTCCCCCACTTCATGAGAGCAGAACTTGGTCATAGGATGTTTGTGGTGTGTCCTCGCTCCACTTTAACCTCTTGGCTCCCTATTAGGCAGTAAAATAGAATCATTTTTTCCCTGAGTTGGTTTCCTGTCGTTGTGTCTTTCCTGCTCAGCTGGCAATGTGGGTATCCTATTGGTAAGGGCTCGGTCAGGCCTTTGCAGGCCTACCCTTGTACGGCAGTTGGCTGACTTCAGGCTTTCACCTGTGGTTGTCCTCATTTCTCCTTCCAAATCTGTTGCTGCTTTGAAACCTTACAGTATGAACAAGGCCTTGTAGAGACCTCCCGCACTCTTAGTGCACTGAAGCAGGTCCCATTGCAGGGCTGGGGATAAACAGAGGGCATTTCAGTCTCTTGTTCAGATGAATCTTTGATTTGTCATTCTATCTAGGTAGACTGAAAGCCTCCTGGAAATGTGGTCATCCCCATGGTGTGGGAAATGACAACAGAACTTGCCTTTCCATTGTATTAGAGCCAAGATGAGAAGCGCTGGCAGGTGAAAAGGCCGTGTCTTGGCTATTAACACTCGCTACAATGGATGGCACTGATGTGAGTCTCCATACATCACCTGTCTGTCACTCAGGTTGGAGTGGTTTCAAGTAGGTCTCTGAATGCCAGCATTCCAGGGCTTCTGGGCAGTCTTACAGAAACAGACCAGTGTGGATAGTTGATAGGCAGGTGAGGCTGCAGGACAGACTTCTTAAGCAGCAACTTGTTCCACATCCTCTTATGTGGCTTATGGGGTCAATGGGAAGGCAGGGGTGACTTGATATATCAGCTGGTTGCTTCTTTGGCAGTCTGCTTGACTTTGCAGTGATTGTGCATTACTGTGTTGTAAGGCCTGTCCTTCAGGATAGCACAGGTGGGCTCTGCTCATGCATCCTATGAATGGCCCTCATTTCCAGAGGAAACCCCTGTGAAATGTTGTATCTGTGCCACACAGCACGGTGTGGATGGTCAGCCTGATGGCTCTGTTCCTTCCATGAGCAGAGTGCCCGAAGGCTGAAGAAGTTTCACCCAGAATACTCATGTTTCCTTTTACAATGCTGAAGACAGTTCTCCTGTCCTACAGAGATGCTGAACCAAGGCCATTTGGAAGTGGAGGGAGGACTTCTTTCCATGGCCTTTTTATCAGGCAGCCAGGGCACTTGCTACTCCTCACCACAACATATGATGCTAGGCGCTCGAACTTCACCGCCGCTGTAAATGGAAGTAGTGCTGTTACATCTTCACTCTGGGAGCTAGCCTGTAAAGGCCTCTGAGATGAGGGAGAGAGAGAGAACCATGTATGGTCTCTGCATCCCAGCTGAGTGCTCTTTTCTTCATTATGGAAAGCAATGTGTACATCCCAGAGCCCAGTTTCCTGGCTAGATTCCTTGGCTCTATAGCAGCTGAGTTTCTCTGGCTACGTACTGTGATTCCCCAAATGTATTTAAATCTACCCTTCAGTAGATAATGAGCTAGTTCTGCTACTTAAATATATTATCTGCAAAAAAAAATTTGGCTCCACAGGTGGAAAAAAGGCAAGTTAAGTGATTTAATTAATGTCTTAACTGCTAAACAATGCCAAAGAAAGGACACTTTGTTTAAAGCTCTTCATCCCACATCTATGCCAGGGTTTATCACCACAGAAAATACTTAATTTCCCCAGGAAAACTTTGATTTCAGCCAAAAGCTGTTCCAGCTTTTTAAGTGTATTTATGCTTCCAGGTGAGATTCCTTCATGTCTTATTTGGTTTGGGAGATGTGGAGATCTCCCACTGATGAAGGAGGAGAGAGCAGTAGCTCAGATGAACGGGTGTGGTGGGTAGAGGAGAGTGGGGGTAGTTTTGTTCAACCTCCCTCTGCCTTTCCTCTAGCTCTGCTCGTGGTATTGCTGTACAGGAGGTGCATCTCCAGAGGAAATGTTGGTCTTGGCCGCACCTAACTGCGCACGAAGCAAGACCTTGCGCTTCATCAGTGCTTGCTCATCAAGCACCTTTTGGCAGTGACACTTGCAGGCGGCTGCGCTGTGCAGGGAAGGCTGGGTGGGGGAAGTGGAGGAATACATTCATGAACATGAACCAATCTGTTTCAAAATGGCTAACGCGTGGAAACTTGCTGTTTCTCAAGCGTTTTGTTGGACGGTTAGGGATCTCTGGCCGGGGATGAGACTATTTCCAGCTGTGGTGAGCCAAGTGTGAACTCACTCTGGGCATTATGCCCAGCTCCACCGGTTTTCTCCTGCCAGAAACCCTCGCCCTCCAGCCAGTGATACCAAACTCAGTTTCTGCCAGTCCTCAGCTAAAGACCTCTGAAGGGAGAGAAGAACAAGGAGACTCCTGAGGAGGGGGTGAGGGGAGGCACCAAAGAGCTTGTGCAGGGGAGCACAATGGTGGAATGTCACTTGAGGAGTGGCTCTTGTGTGGTGAGAGCTGGCAAGGAGTATAAAGACCTGCTCTTCCTATGACAGGCAGAGGGGGAACCATGTGTGTTAGGGTTGCAAGGGGTTGGCCTTCCTTGGTTAGGCAGAGCTACCCAACCCACAGGGACATACTGCTGGCAGTACCATCAGAGCAGTCATCTGGGAATGAGTATTGTTCCCTTCGTCATGGTTTCAACACATGGGGGATTTCTTCTGTAAAATAAGGTTATTTCCTCTTTTGTGGGAGATGCTGCAGGGCAGAAGGTGCTCTTCAAGTGGGAGGATGTTCATCTGGGACCTCTTGCCCTCCACAGAAGAGTCACAGCTACTAAAAACTTCATCTTCCAGAGCTGGCAGTCCTCCTTGTTGCAGTTTCTGAATTGGGATAGGACTTCTTGAAGGGATCTGTTGGTCCAGCTGCTTTAGACTGCTCTGCAGTCAGGTGCTGCAGAAGAACAAGGAGATGCGTGTGAGTCAGGTGTGCAGGGAGCCCTCCTGCATGTTCCTTGTACGGATTTTTAGCTAACTGAAGGGATTAACACCTGATACTGTGGTACTTCCAATGCTGGCAACAATTGCCAGTGAAAGGAAATCTCTGTTGCTCTTTCTGGTGAGCGCCTTTGGCTGCTGATACTGTTTGCATTCAGCTGGTTGAGTGGAGCAAGCTGGTCTCTGTTAAAAGTTTCAGCATGCAACTCCTTGCGTGCTGTAACAAAGCATCATAGGCATGATACTGTGTCGGTAACTTGACGTGCACATGCCTGCCTGCATCATGTCTTCTGGGTCTAGTCATGCAGAGGTGTTGGAGCTGATGGGGCCAGTGCATGAACAGGAGATCTGTTCCTGCCAGCACACCACCTCCAGCGCTGGTAATTTTAGTGTGCCAGTGTATCATTTAGTGACACGTTACACAGCTCTTTGCTGTTGCAGCCTGTTGCAAATGGTCTGACCCAGCCAGCTACTGACAACTTTCTCCTACAGAGTGGACTGCTGAAAGCTGTTTCCATCCTTGACCCAAAGGAACATTTCCCTCCCCCTCCTGTAACATCTTGTTTCTTTCAAGCTGTTAACTGGCCATAATCCAATCATTACTACTGTAATTAGTGAACTGCTTACAGTAACTAAAACACTTGAAGTGTTTGCAGAGCTTGGAACTAATTTTGCCTGCAGGTCCTGTAAGAGATAATTATTGCTGATGGCCCTGGGGTGGGTGCAGGGGATGTGGGGCAAGCCTGGCACAGGTCATGCTGCCTCTCCTGCCAAGTCCTGACTGGTACCACATGGGCTTCCTGCAGCAGGGATAAACTGGAGCCCCATGGAGGTGAGCTGATGTGCCCAGAAGGAGCCTTCTCTTTGCAAGGTAGGTCAGAGGACACCGATGTTGGGTGGAACTTGCAGGGTGGATGATGGCATTGAAGGTGTGATGTCATACTTAACATTTGGTTTATTACGTGGTAGTAGATACCCGCATTGCAGCATGTCTCCTCTTGCTGTAACAGTACCCTTCTCCCTATGCACAGTGTTTCTGCTGTCCTCCCCACTCGCCAAGTTATGAACTTCAGAGGCAAGGCCAAGAGACTTCTGCTTGTGGCCCTGCAGATTCATTCCTCAGGACTTTAGGTTTCCAAGCAGACACATCTCTCTGCTGCATTCTTCAGCCACTTCTCCTTTTGGGAACAACGAGCTGGCTTTCCTGAAGGATTCTCCTGCCCTACCTTTCACACCCTGACAGGGGGGCAGTACCAGCGTGTTTGTCTCTAGCCTTTGTTCTCTTTCCTCATTTATAGCCTCCTGAGATATGAAGCTTGTAGCTCGGGTTCTCCTTTCTTGGGGAGGAGGAGGACTGTGGTGAGGAACAAGTGTGGGCAGCTTTTAAAGAGGAAAGCCATGCTGGAAGAGAAGGGGGTGAGGGTGGGTGAATACACACAACACCAGCATGTAAAGGCCCTTCAGTGGTAAAATACCCAGCTGCCAGCCATCAGTTGGCAGTCACTCTGTACTCAGCAGCTGAGCAGAGTATTTGTTTGCACTGTTTGGCCTGTGATGGGGTCAGAAAAGCAAAAAGACTTTTTGGCCTAAGGACAAGATTTAAAAAAAAAAAACCCCAAAAAAAAAAAAACAAAAAAACAAAAAAAACAAAAAAAACACCAAAACAACAAAACAAACAAAACCAACAACAACACAACAAAACCCAAAACCAAAGCAAGCAACCAAACACATTCCCAAAACGAGCAACTCCACCTAAAACCCAATCCCATTACAGTGTTTTTTTGCTCTTGGGCAATTATTGTGCAGCTTTTCCAGGCTTCATTAGTGTGTGTGATGCTGGGAGACAGAGGTACTAGAAGATACACAGTCTCCATCATGGCCCCCAGCAGGTGTATAGAGAATAACAACCTCTGAGGAGATGAATTTGTTACATGTGCTCTGGATTTAGCTTAGGAGGGGAGAGATGTTCTGACCCCTCTGGTTCTTGTGCGTGCTGTCAGCCTCTGCAGTCTATATACCTACGTTATTGCCCTAGAAATCTGCTGTTGTCACCGGGTTGTGTGAAAGATTGAAAATGTACTTGTTGCCATGAGCGGTCAGTAAGGTGAGAGAGAAGTCCTAGAGTGCCAGTGGCCAGAGATCTATGTGGTGGGCCTTGTGATGTGCCAAGATCTCTGCCCGCTGGCCTGAGCCAAATCTGCCTTGTTGCCTTGTATTCTGCCTTTGCAGCTGTCTGCATCTCTCTGCAGTCACTTGCCATGCTGTAGCCTGCAGGATAACTGGGGAAAGGGACAGTATTTCTGCCCTGTGTTTGTACACCTTCCTGCATCACCGTACTCTGATGTGTGAGCGTGGTTTCCAGATGCTGTAAGGCCAGGAGCACTGAAGGGATGGTAACTGATTTTAAATGGACTTTTTAAAGTGTTACATTAAGACCACATGTGCTGATTACAACACATAAAAGTTGCTTCCCTGTTTGTGGTACTTGCTTACAATCCACTTGACTCAAAGAAATTACTTTCAGTTCTGTATTCTTCTGCCCTAGCACTAAGCATTTGACTTGCTGTTGGTTTAGTCACTCTTTGCTATGAGGTCTAGTAATAGACCACTTTAGAGTGGTGCTGCTGTATTTGTGTCATTGTTACCTTCAGGTGTTGCTACAAAATTTTAAGTATAGATGTCCCTTTCTCCACACCCTTCCAGCTCTGCTAGTGTAGTACAACAGTATTCGTTAGCGAGTTTCTGTTGTGGGCGTAACCAAAGCGAATAAAATCACGAGTGTGCTATTTTTTGTTAAATTTTGCTTTCAGTTTGAGCCTCCAATGGTACTCCCTGATATCTCTTTCTACTATATTTCCCTATCCCAAATTATCCATCCTCCTCCCTTACCTTCCTTGCCCCACCTTTATTAACAGGAGCTAGGAAGGGGAGATCTGTGTTCCCATCTTACTCCGCCACTGTGTTCAATGATTTGGATTGAAGATTGCTCTTCTGTTTAGGTGGGTTGCTGACTTTCATGGTCTGATCATGAACAAAATGATATGGTGCTAGAAAGAGTTTTTGAAACTTTTGGTTAGTAAGTTTTTAATAGTTATCTTCATCTTTTTCATGTAGAGACTATTTTGGTGGTGTTGCTTTCCTTCAGACCTTTGGAAGTCCCTCACTGGCCATGGGCTCTGGCAGCCTCTTGATGAAGCTTTGCCGTGCTTCTGAGTAAGGCAGCAGCAGGCAGGCTTGAGACAGGGGGGTGTTTTCACTCGGCCCAGTCAGGCTGTGGGACTTGAAGGTGTGGGTTCAGTCTGCACAGCCCATGCAAAGGAACAGCTTTCCAGGTGAAGAACGAAGAGCTCTTCAGCAGTGCTGGGGTGCATAAGAGGTGTCCTTTGGATAAGCGCTTCTCTGGGTGTGAGTACTGTCCTGATGTTATAGCAGAGTGAGTGACTAGCAAAACTCACTTGGGTTTCTGTTCTCCTCTGACCTTCCTGTGTGGTAGATTAGTAAGTCGCATTCTCCTATGACGACTTCTCATGTGAACTCTTAATGATGTCTTGTAAGGGTGCTTATTTGTCATGAAGTCTTAGGAGAAGAGAGTAGAAATACTAGCTATAGGTGCCTGTTTCTGTCAAACTGACTGGGGTTTAATTTACTCCCCATTTGCTACTTGCTTTATCTTCCCAAGAAATTATGAATGGGCAAAATATTTTACATATGTTGCAATACATACTCCAGAGCTGTTAACGTAGTTTATGTAGCAGTTATCTGCTTTTTGGCTAGTGAACTTTGGTACTTCTGCAGCCTTACAAATGGAGTGAATAAATGCTTTGTGTAATTGAGTCTGTAAAGTGTATTCTAGACAGTTTGCCAGAGGGTGACATAAGGTATATTCAAATTGGCAGTACCTGATGGTTCCAAGACCTGCCAAAAATCTTGTTTTGCACCTAATTTATTTAACTTTTGCTTATGCGAGTGTTGAGTGTTCTGTCTTCATCCATTTACGTGGGACAAGACTCACTCCAGATGCAGTTTCACAATCTTCAGTCCAGTCTGACTTTGCTTATCTGTCACACGTTCCCAGTTGGATGCACCCATGATCAGTACCTGCCTATGCTATGGAAAAGCGAGTTTTCAGCCAGATAAGAGTTGATCCTGCTGAGCCTAAGGTTCAGAGAAGGAGGAGGTGGCAGGCTGGGGTAAGTGAACGGTGAGTGCAAAGTGGGACTTTAACGACAGCTTGTCAATAAAGTGGTCAATGCCAGACATGAAATCAGTCCCTCAGCAATATGGTATTTGGAGCTGCAGCAAATGCAGAGAGGACCTGGCTCCAGCAGCCAAAGGAGCTTGAGTTCTGTGCTTTGTTCCAGGCTTTTGAATACCTTTTACTAGGTTGGAAAGCAAATCAATGCTTTCTCACTTTAAGCCCTGCCCAAATTCCTTGAATTTTTGCAGCTTGGACCAGGTGATAGTTCTAGTCTGCATGTGAAAAGAATAAACTATCCTCCAACTCTCCATAGGTACAAATGCAGTTTAAAATCACCTCTAGCCATGCAAGATACGGGAGATTATGGGGGAAGGGTTTTGGAGTAGGGGAATGGAAATCTGCCTGGCACAAGTAATGTTGGAAGCAGCAAAACTGTGCTTATGGTTTGCTAGAGTAAGAGGGCTCACTAGCAATAGCTGCCTGAGAAGTACGTGTCCCCAGCTGTTTCTTCCTTCCTTCCCTTGCAAGGCACAGCCTATGCATTGCTCCAGTGTAACTGCTTCTGGATGTGAATTGTGAGCCAAATGAAAGAATTTAATCGGTGTATAAAATTAATTTACCAAAGCAGTAAGAGGGAGAAGAGTTAAACCTAAGTAGAGGTCTCTACAGTGAGGCAGCAGCAAGGGAATGGGAAAAGATCTGGAGAGAGTCTAAGGAAAAAAAAAAACCCACACAACTCTTAACCCTTTTTGCCATGGAAATAAATATTGCTGGATCTGTCTTCTGAATATCGCATTGCCTGGTTTCCCAAGCGCTGGCCCTGGATTGAGATTTGGCATCTGTCTCCTTTTCGAGTCCAGTGCAGCCTTCTGGAGGCAAGCGCTTAATAGGCGGTCAAAGAACTGCTGTGCAGCAGCTGCTGAGCTGGGAAAGAAGCTGCTTCTGTTGCCTATGCAGGAACATTAGCCACTGCCTCTTAGGCCCTGCAGGGACTGACAGAGCTCAGAGTAGTTCACAGAAACCCAGTTGCTGAAGCTTTGAGGAAACAAAGTTACTCATCAGCCAGTACAGTCTTTAAGCCCTACAAGTCTGAAAGCTCAAAACCTGAAGATTTTGCCATGCTGCTTTGCAGAATACCAGGCTTCTTCCATGAACAGGTACCAGTAGTGTGATCCCTGTCTTCTAAGAGTGGCAATGCTGCTGTAGGGAGTTGGGGGAGCAAAGGGCTGTATTGTGGGTTGGCTCCTCATGCCTGGAAGCTGGTGCTGCCCTGCTGGGATAGTGCAACAGGGATGACAGCTGCTACAGTGAGCTGAGCAGGAATCCTCTGTCAGTGGAGAGATGCTCTTCTGCAGGGGCTCCACTGATGGGTGCCTGGCCCTTTATTCCATAGCAAATGCATAGTGCTCTGATGTGATCTGCTTTTGCTGCCTGGTCACTGTTCTTATGGACCTGTATTGCTCTGCCAACTGTTGCTTCAAGTGTAGTTCCAAGTGTGTAGCATGAACATGTCAGGGCTCTGTGCTGAGTCGTCTTGGGGTAGAGCTCAGCATACAGCAGTCCTAAATACAGAGAAACCACACAGAGAGCTGAAGACAGACTCTAAATTATCAGGGTTGGGTTATTAAGCATCAGGAAGTGTGTGTGTGGGGGGAAAGTCCTAGAGAGTAGCCTGCTAAGCAATGCAAGAGGCTTAGCTATTTTGGCAGCTGAGAAGGGAAGAAATAAATTCTAATTCACTTAACAATACCTTACCTTCGTGCAGAAATGGGCTGGCTGGCTCATGGCATGGGAGACCATCTAATGTGGAAATGACTAACTTCCTCTGGCAGTTGCCAGTGTAGTGCATAGGATGTAGGGTGTGAGGAGGTAGGTCCTGGGCCACTAATAAGTGTCGCTAGACTCGCTAAGTACCAAGTTGAACTTGATGTTGTGAAAACTCCACTTTCTGAGTAGGATTGCCTGGTTTGTGCAGGAGGAAAATATTTCCCTTACAAGCACAATGCTGTGTGGCCATCTGCCTGCATAAGAGCAAGGAAGAGTTCTGCAAAGGTTAGATCCTTCATGCCTTGATACGATATGTAACGCCGTGGGAGGGAAGAGGATCCCATGGGAGAAGGGGACTGAATTTTATTACTTACCTGGCTTCCAGCCTGCTGGCTTAGGTCACTTTCTCTTCCCAAGCTGTGGTGGGTGCTGGTGTAGGGCTGAGTGGTTGTAACTGCACAGCACGTGTGGCAGCAGTTGGAGTGGGAGCCCAGTGTGCGATGAACGGTGCCGGATGCTTGTGCAGCATCCGCGGCGCCCCTGGGCGATGGCCAATACCTACTATGGTGTGTAACAATCGCGTGATTGCTGGCTGAGGAAAGGGTTGGGACAACACTGCCCTTGCTCTTCAAGCCCACCCACTGGTTATTCAGTGTCTTGGGAGTGGGATTATTTCTTTCTGGCCCATAGACAAGATCAGCTTGAGCCTCCCACTGCAGAATCTTATTTACTCATATCCTTTTCCCTGTAAAGCTGCATGTAGACCAGCATTGTGGTTTGACATGGCTGTGGCTGGTGCCCAGCCGTATGCTTGGGTCAGGGCAGGGTAGATCACTGAATAAAGCGGACTTCCAGGGGACTGGTTATGATGGAAATCACATTCATCCTTCTGCAGCCTTCTGTTGTGTGGACGTGGTTTTCCAAAGGAGACAGCAGTGAGCAACAAAGCTGAGGACAAAAGGCCAATCGGTCTGTGCAGACTCTTGTTTTGCTGTTCCAACTGCAGAGTTGTGCTGATGTGCAGCTGCCAGCAAGAAGAGGGTTAAGCGCACACATCACATGGCATGGTTCTGTTTACTGCATACTTCTCATAATCGGGGCTGGCATCCAAATCCGGAAGAAGATTAGCAGTTAACCAGAGACCCTGACACAATGTGCTTCATGTTGGTATTCCTGTGAAGCTATGCAGTCTGCTGTCAGCTCTCTTGCTTGTCCCTGCAACCCCAGGAGGGAGCTATGGGGAGACAAGAAAACGAATGGTTTTAGAGGCAAAGACTGGAGTGGACCAAACTACATTTATCATTGGTATAAGCTTGAATCCAGGGGAGTTTTGCTTGAAATTAACTTATTCCATAAGAACCTGATCTCTACCAGAGGAGGTTCTGTCTGGACCTTGGTCGGAGATTAACGCATGAAGCTATCCAGGCTTGACAGTGACTGGTCGGGGAAATGGGACTGTGCCTCTTGGCGTAAGAGTTTGGACGGGTGTCACTCAGTGATTAAGTCAGTACTGAATACAAGCAGTTGAGGTGGTGGAGAATGAAATATAAAATTCAAATTAGTTTTTGGGGTGTGGTTTTGTAAAAGAGGGAAGGTGCAACTTTGCAGCACAGTCTGTAGCTTACCCTTGCTCTCAGTTTGAGCATAGCTGTAGCAAACTCCCATGGACCCTAATGCAGGGTGTGATTTACCTTCCTATTACTCCTCCTGCAGAAGGCAGATCCCTCTGTGTTTTTTCTGTCTCCTAACAAACTCATATCTGCCTGTACACATTCACAGTATGAGGCTTTTGCATTCTTCAGTCTAGTAACAGTTCACTTGTGAAGACCTGTCGTCATCCTTAGAACTTCAACATGTGGCAGCAACCTGATTTCCAAAGCCATTTCTCAAGACTCCTGTCATCTCTTAAGGCCTGCAGAAGTCTGCTTTCCCCCAGGCTTCCAAGGTCTTTTTCCATCACCCTCTTTCTGTCTTGTCTGAGAAGTCTGATCATCAACCATGGATAAAGGTTTATATGAATTAGACACGGAAGAGCAAGGATGAGGAGGTGTACTTTCTGCACACACCCCCCGCCATGATAAAGCCAAAGCTGATGGAAAAAGAACTGCTCTTGACCCTTCTGTTTGTTACTGGGGTTTACTGGCTTAGGAAGCTTTTGGGCTGAAGGGGAATATGAGAGATTTCCTGGTATAAGCACAAGCTTGAAGTAAGTCCGTGTGTTAATAATATCAGAAAGACCCTCTTTTGTATTTTTTTCTTTTTCTCTCAATAAAATTGACTTTTGTTTACTCTCTTGTACTTCAGCAGGAAAGATGAGTTCCTGCTTCTTGCTCTGTTGAGTGCTAGCTGTGACTGTGAACCTACGGTACAGTTTCTGTAGCTGCAAATGTTAAAAATATAGGTGTTTGAATCCGTCTTGAATTAACTTTTCTATATTGGTCTTATGCAGTACTGAATTACTGTAGGAGAAGCAAAAAAACTACTTGAACTACCAGAAATAATCCCAGATTCCTCTAATTGGAAGACTAGTGGTAGATTGACAGACCTTGTATGGATATTGCTGGAAGGTTTTTAGGTCTTCTGAAACAAGTGGCAATACGTGGTTTTTGGCTTTTTGTGCTGGGGTAATTTGACTTCCATGTGGTAAATAACACTGCTATTTGTCATCTGCATGCACTGTGCCTCACTCAGATGATTCCTTAGTTGAGAAAATGGATAGCAAACGTCATGGCAATGATGACTTGTAGATGGCAGGATGTGCTGTTTGTGTGCTATTTGGGTTATCTGTTTCTTGTCAGTGTTTCATTTTTGTTTTGTTTGTTTGGTGCTTTGTTTTGTGTTTGGCTTTCTTTTCTTTTTTGAGGGGTGTGGTGGTTTTTTTGTTTTGTTTGTTGATGCTGTTGTTGTTCCCTCAGGTGATATGTTGCAGGATCTGCTAGTTTTATTATTCCTACTGTATCTGCACGTGCATATGTCACAGTAGAAATGGTTTAGCCATTCCCTAGATAAAAAGTAAAATATCTCAACTGACACAGATCTGAAAACTGAATAGGTCAAAAAATGAACAAAACTCAACAGCCATGTATTACTGTGTAACCATTAGGAACAATCACCATGTATCAGTTGTGATAGTAAGCTGAGTTGCAAATGTTTTGCATAGCAACTGTTGCAAAGGAAAATTGTCAGGGAAGAGCAAAATTAGGAATGGTGTGTAGGGAAGGCACATTTTTTTTTGGAGATGAGCTGTACTCTGACGTATGGTGACTAAACAGTTTGGCATTTTCTTAACAAACATGTAAGAATATGATCATTTATGAATATGCATCAAAGCAAGTTCAATCTAATCCTCTAGCTTCATAAACGCTCTTGCCGGCTTTCTGTGCGGTAGATATCTCTAGTCAGCTTCCCTATATAAGGCAGCAGGGTCGAAAAGCTTGACGTGGTAGTAACTTCTGCAGCCAATCCTTGGGCAACAGTGATGAATTTGAGTGGACATGCAACCATCGGAAGTGAAGAATGGTTGTTGGCTTAGTCATTCCCCATCATAAAACCGTCCCTTTTCCTCTGAAATCAATTATGTACCTGAGAGGTCTGTGACTATTGCCATATTTGAGATGTTCTCCTGTGGAACTGCACCAAAGTTGATGGTGGTATAAGCACAAGTGTGAGTGAGGTATTGGTGTGTCCAGTCTTAAGTACGTAGCAGGACAGGGCAAAATGAGTGACATACGGTCATATGCTATCTGCAGAAGTGCTTGCTCAAGCAGGATCAGCCATGCAGCCGCCTGAATGGAGGATGAGTCTACAGTGAAGAAGGCTTTTATTTTGTCACAAGTAGTTATGTACCTGTTGTAGGGAACAGTGTGTTTAAAAGAGTCTATGAAGGAGGCTAATCCAGTGGCCTTTAGGTCTGAAGTATGAAATAAATTAATACTAAGCTGAACAACTGCTTTAAGCACTTAGGTTAGGCAGTGTCTGCTTCCATGTGTCTCCTGCCCTTGCTACTGTAATCTTAACAGGGAACTGTCTTAGGAGATGCACATGAGTAGCAGCTGGGTATCAGAATACAAATGGTGTCAGGGTAAGAGCACTTTCATCAGGTGTTATTTATTCATGGGAGAAATGATTAAAGGCAAAAGAAACCTACCTTGAACTGGCATGAGATGTGCCTCGGTGTGTGCAGGAGCCCTTCTGTTGGGTTATCTGTGAGAGGGTGTTCAACATATGTCTTAAGGACTCCTTTTTAGTTGATTATTAAATTCTATGCAATAACATTACACATTATGTAAGGAGGAGTCAGGGTACAGCTTAGTAGTGGCCTGCCCGGTCTTGGAGTGAGGGTTTTGTTTTTCTCAGTATCCCAGTATTGCAGTGAGGTTTTATAGTGCTTTCATTTGCCCGTCTAGGGCAGGGCTCCAATGGAACCAGAGCACTGTCTCCTAAGTACCTGGCTCTGTTTTTCCTCTCGTGTCCCAAATGTACAGCATGTGGTAGGAGGGAATCAGTGTTTTGCTAGGGTGATGACATAGCTCAAGTGGAAGCTCTCTAAGATGAGAGCTTGCATGTTTGAACCAGGAAGGCCTGGCAGGAAAAAGTTTTCATCAAGGTGTTATCTTTTACTGATCTTTTTTTTTTTTTTTCCCATTGGAGTCTGAGATATTCCTACAAGTCCTGTCCCTTGCAGTGGAAGCACACTGGAGTAGACATCTGGCACTGTGATAGGTCACAGCAGCTCAGGTATGAGCATTGGTGCCACTTGCTGTGCTTTGGACTTGTAATTCTGTCATTCTGGCTGCCCTGTGTGGGTTTTTTGTCCTTCTTTAGCAGCAATCTTGTTTATTGTAAGCCACAGCAGCTCCCAAATATAGGTAGTCCCTGCTACCTCATCCTACCCTCAAGTGAAATATCTTGTGTAAATTATTTGCCTTTCCCTGGGCAGAGACCTCATTTTATCCTTCACATGAGGAGGAGGAGCCTCTTCAACCTCATTGTCCTCCTGAACCTGCAAGGCTTCAGACACGGTAGCAAGGGGTGCTTTTTGCTCTGTTACAGATGCAGTGCTGTAGCTGTTGTACTCGATCCCTTCTGTGTCTCCTTCATCACGGTGCTGATGAGTGCAGTGTGAAATGAGCCCCAGGGATCCTCCAGTGCTGCTGGAGGAGGCAGGTGCTGCTGGCAGATACTGGGGAAGCCTGTGCTGTCATTACTGACTCACTCTTCCTTGCAATTAATTAAAAAAACCCAAACAAAACCCCCAAAACCACAAACAAACACCCAACTTTAAGAAAACAAAACAAAACCACACAAAATTACCCTGACAAAAAAAGTGTTCCTTGGATGCACCTGCTTTTCCTGAGGCTGCTCAGCTAAGGTAAAGCAAATGGTGTCCCAAGAGGTGGATGGTTAGGCAGTAGATGGGCCTTCTGGCTGGCCTGTCCCTGGTGCTGTGACAGGGCCTTTGTAGTGCTTGTATGTGACCCAGGCTGTCTTCATCCCCTGGATACCTGCACAGCTGTGATGGCTTCTCCCTACGGCTTCTGCCTCTGCAGCAGCAGTCTCCTCTCTTGCTTCTAGCTCTGGCCTGTGTGCTCAGTAGAGCAGCCTGTCAGCTCAACACAGGGTGCACCTCACTCCCTGCATGGTCCCTAAATGAGTGAATGAGATCCATGCTGGCAGCTCTGCTGTCTGTAACAGTGTCTCATCTCTGCCAGCCTCCTCAGGATGGTGCGTGCTATGTGCCCATCTCAGTCCCACTGCTCCGCTGGGACACCACTGGGTGCTGGTCTGTCTGGAAGATGAGGGGATTGACACTCTGCTTCCTTCCCCATCAGAGAGAGTATTCCCTGCCTTGCGAGTGAGCCTGCCATGCCTGCACCCTGTGAATTTATGGGCTTCCTTGGTGTAGCTTTTTGCCTGTTCACCAAGGAGGGAACCCAGCAGCTGTATTTGCTAATACAAGAGATTGGCTGATTTCTGTCAGGAAGTAGGGGTAAGACTTGGGAGACATACTTTGATAGCAAAGGCCAATGAGCAGGCATCTGTCTATTTGTGCTTCAGGGTATACTGAGTGGGCACAGCCAAAAGGGCCTGCTCAGAAACAGAAGCAATGTACAGATGCGGAAAGCACAACTTCGTGGTGCTTATGTATCATACCGCACCAGCAATTTACACTCTGATGGTCCTCAAAGTGATTGATTTCCCCCCCCTAGGATTAAAAAACCAAAACAGCCATGTACACTAAATTGAGGTACTGGTAAAGGATTTAAGAGGTTGTGGGATGATAGAAACACAGAATAGTACTCGGGTCCTGTGGGAAGTCCTTTCCTATTGCTGGTCATGGGAAACATCTCAATGAGTTCAGCTTCAGTCTACTGCCAGCACATTGCTTAAGTCCATAGGCTTTTCCAAAATTGCTATAGAAAGCTCAAAACTGTATGAAATTTTATCATGGTCCTGGGTTGAATAAATCCCATGCCACTTACCAAAGAAATGGAAAATGTTACTATTAAAAAAAAAATAAAATATTGTTTTAGAAATACCATTCAGGAATCGGAGGTTTCTCTTGCCCCTGAGCTAAGAAGCCCATCCTGCTGTGCCAGGGCCCCAGGGTGACGAACTTCTGTGGTAGGTCGGGACAACTGCTGTAGAGCTACTCAGCATTTTTTGTGAACATCCCCTATTTTGAAAGTCATTAAGTGCACAGGATTATTGACCATTAGTTTGTGCAGCAGAGTGTTTCATGCATCACAAGATGAGTCCATGTTCTAGAGAGTTTTTAGGTAAAATTAGAGGTTCCAGCTACCTGTGCGCAAGTATAAAGCAGAAGGCATCCTTGTACTTTGTTCTGCCTGACAAGAGAGACCACAAATTGTTTCCTGCAGTCAGGAGCCACATCTGAGGGTTTTGAGAGCAATGAATGCAATTTAGGGACCTTGTAGCTAAAATAACATACATTTCAGATGAGATCAGAGCTTCCTAGAAAGAAAAAAAAAAATGCTAAGGAAGCATATGGGTTAGAGATTTTACTGCATGCATACTCAGTTTAGGCAAATGATGTGTTGTGATGGTTCACAACACATGTTTTTGATGCCCTGTTTTATAGTGCGCAGAAGAATTACTTTTTGAAGCAGCCCGGTTCTGTTGTCCATCCCAAATTATTATCTTTGTAAGACTATCTCAATGCACAAGGTAAAAGGCCTCTCATCCTTTGACTGGTTTCCCTTCTTCCTATGAGAGAAGGGCACCTCCCCATGCTACCCTTAGAGCTGCTGTTGTCGGTGGTGTTTCTCACTTCTAGTTAATATGCAACCACAATGTCCACAAAAAGCCTAGATTTCAACAATTATTTCTGTGCCTTGACAATATCTTTTTCAAGAGTGGCAAGGGAGGGGCAGGAAAGGGTAGGTTTGCTTTGTGTTGCCTTAAGAAGACTAAACAAACCAACTAAGTCACACAGTATTGATCTGACCTTCACCAAAGTCCAATTCTGCATAAAACCTGCCATAGGTATATGGAAGAATTGCTGTATAATTATCTTTTGCTGTTTCCTACTGGACTGTAAAGAAGTAAATTGAACATTTCATATTTAAGCAGTTTGCTTATAAAAATGGTTTGTTCCTTCTCTCTCATTGTGCAGCTTCAGGACCACAGTGTGCTCTGCATGCAGGCGCAGCGTGGAGCGATGTGCAGTTATAATGTCCATAAGTGTTGTTCATCCCATTCCTTCCTCACCTGTACTTGTGGTGATACTTTTAGGGTATTGTTGTGTATTAAGCAGATGAGTTGATGAGCTGTTCAGGGCTCTTCTCTGTTTTGTCACAGTTTATTTTGAATTAATTTAAGATCCAGTAAGATGTTTGAGTAGTTCCAATACAACTGAGTCCTTGAGGATTTATCACCAGTGACTTTTATTTGTCACTGTGTTACTCAGCTGCCTTTGATTAAATCTAGTTCTTCA
This sequence comes from Ceryle rudis, assembly GCA_033439905.1. Classification (NCBI taxonomy): domain Eukaryota; kingdom Metazoa; phylum Chordata; class Aves; order Coraciiformes; family Cerylidae; genus Ceryle; species Ceryle rudis. The sequence continues at coordinate 23,720 of JAAGNO010027734.1, forward strand.
CAGCTAGGCTCCATAAAGCAAAATATGATTTCACCTTACTGCTCATCTTTGTTTTCTCTGTCACTAATAACTACATCAGGTGATACTTGTGCTTATATGAAATGTTGTGTAACTTCCACTTCACTGCTTAGTTCTCTCCGTGGTGGAGACTGGCCACTTTATGCTTTCATTTTCTATCTTCTAGCTAGCTGATACTCCAGAAGAGAGCACCCCTCTTGGCCTATGACTGTTTGCCTTCGAAGGGTCAATGGTGTTATGATAACGGCAAAGTTAGGGAAAATAAGATGTTGGGCAACAAAGAAGAAAGGTGCAAATTGCATGCTCATTTCTGGAGGTGTGGCAGGATGGGACAAGGCAAATAGTTTTGTTCCTTATTAGACACCATGAAACAAGCCACCAGAGCAATGTAGGAAGCCAGACTTTATTAGTTCCACTGCTTACTGAATGGCTTGTTATCAAAGAATAAATAGGTTAATGTTTGACTTTGGGGGTGAGTCATTAATTTTCAAGAAGAGCTGACAAAAAGTAGAAATTTAATATAACAGCACATAGGAAAGGTTGCTCTGGCATTATTTGCATCTTTCAAGAATGGCACGTTGCCTGTTAAGTTACCAGTGATTTGTTTGTGTTGCCAAGGACAGCCAACACTTAGCAGTGCTAGGAGAGGCTAGGGCACCTTCCTGGAAAAAACAGCCGTACTGATAACCAAAGCAGCTGTAGGCTTTGATAGCCCAACAAAGGGAGAGTGGACGGGAACACAGTCTCTGTAATGTTTACATTCGATGCCATTTTAGTGGTTAGCCATGAACACCTAAGGCCTTCACGGGGAAGATGGTGTTGGCTTCAGGCCCATAGCAGGTGCAGTCAGTTCAGCTGCACAATGGTAGCTGGCCCATTTGAGTGTGGTGGTAGTAATGCAGGTGGAGCCTTCTGTCTGGAGGTACTCCTGGGGTGTTATCCTCTGCTGCCCTTTGTGACGAGACCTGTATGTCCTTAAGTAATGGATTTCCATTACTGTGCCTGGGAGGTGAGGCCTGTGATGGGATGCTCATTTACTCACCTGACACAAAAAGATAGTGAATTGCTCTTGGCACCACAATTAAACTAGCTGCTTGGTGGGACTGATCTGGTACAATTTTTGAAAGCTAAGGGCAATTCTTTGTCATACATGAGGTGGGAAATGAGCTCCTGGGGTAACTCCAACACATGTCCCTTCAAAAGATAAAGACTTGGAGTAGGATATACCTCAAGGATGGGGAAACTTTTCTAGGGCTCACACCTGGTTTGAAAGAAGACTTTGGAGCTAGAGATGGAGCAACTGTGATTCAGGCACACACTCCTCCTTGATGCACCTCTTTGCGAAGTAGCAATGTTCAGAAGAGGGGGTAGGGTACAGTTGTCTTAAAAACTCTGCCTGAGGTTTTTTGATCCTACCTGCTTGTTAAAACTGGAAAAAACACTTCTGGGAAACATTACCCAGTGTGCAATGACACTGCTGCTTGTGTGCTTCTGCTGCGCTGGATGGTGTGCAATTAGCCCTGCCTACTGCAGTGTTCAACAGTCCATTGCGTGTCAGGCTGCCTTTAACAATTTTGCTCTTGCAGCTTTGCAAGTCTTGAGCTGAGGAATCCTCACCTAAACTTAGATATAACCACAGCACAATGCTGAAATGTGATGATGTGTCAATTATGTAGGCAGTGTGCACTACAACATGGCACGCAGCTTCCAAAGTGTATCTTGCATGGCACCCCTCCCTTCTTTCCTCCATCAGCTTGAAAGTACCGTTGTGAATGGATGGCAGTGCGTTAATCTGTTAGCATTTATGTGGCCAGAGCAACAAGCAGTGCATTTGTGTCATGATTTCACCTGCAAGATTCTCTTTGTGCGCGGGTGAATGGACAGAGGAACTGTGAGAGCTATTGGCACAGTAGTTGGAAAGCCAGCTCTCAGCCTTCAAGACTCCATGAAGAACACATACTCCCCAGGGTGGCTGCAGCATGTGGAGGGCTGCCGAGTTCTCCATTAAACTGAGACAAGTGGGATAGAGATGAAGAGTGGCACACAGGCCCTTTAAGAGCGAACTGGCAGAAGAAGAGCTCAGTATTTAAATTTAGTGCAGACGAAGAGGGGAAAAAATTCCCTACAGCATCTGGTTTATATTACTGCTCTCTGCTTCAGCAGAGGGTGTGTTTACAGGGAAACTCTCTGGTGCGTAGTGAGTGGTGTGCTCAAGCTGTTCGTTTCTGGGGGACTCTGAGTTCAGGGTAAGCCGTGCAGCTACCTCCATGTCCTCCCTTTGGCCTTCTTAACTAATCCCATTTTAGCTGTTAAGCAGAGCGGAGGGGCTGCCCTGTTGGCTCTGGGGTGTTTGAGCACAGAGCTCTGCCTTCCAGGGTTCTCTAACAATGCTCTCTGTCCTGGCTGCTTCCTATCTTGCTCAGCCTAGAAATGGAGGCAAATAGTCCCCTGATTCTGAGATTATGTGGACATATGACCGGTGGCTATCTACAAAGACTATAAAATGGCTGATCCATCTGCGTCTTGGTTGCTTTAATGCTTTAAACAGAGCTGGTCAATTCTGACTCGTTCTAAATGCGACGAAGCTCAGCGTGGGAGGTGGAAAGAGCAGAAAGATGGCTTGGGTTTAGTTGTGGTGGAATTTCTCTTCTCTCTCTGTGCACTTTCTTTATTAAACTGTGGTTTGTGGTCTCTGAGCAGTTTCAGCAAAGCTGAGCGCCAAAAGGAAACCTGAACATAGTAGTATTAGTGGAGTGAGCTACGCACTGAAGTAGTTGAGCTTTGCGTAGGTCTGTGGTAACCTGTGCAAATGCTCCCTTCCACTGGTAGCTTGTGCATCCTGTAGCGTATCTCCTTGAGGACCAGCTGCACCTCTGGTCACGTATGCTGTGAAAGTACGGATGTCAGACTCAGCAGTGCTGTGTGTCTGCTCTTTGAAACTTTTGGGAATAGAGGCCAAATGCTTCCAGGCAGAAGAGAGAGGAATGGAAAAATCTGGATTTATGTTCATGTATAATACAGATTTTTCTTATGGTCATTCTCTCCAGCTGCTGCTGGACCAAAGCCTGTTGTCACCACCACCAGACTGAGATTAAAGCTCGTAACACAAATAAACTCTTCCCCCAGCTATTTTTGCAATTTTCCTCATCCAAGAAAGCATAAAACTAGTCCCCACCTCGCCTTTTTCCTCCTCCAGTCCCAGGACGAGTCAGAAGCAGTTCTCCTCTTGCGATTTTCATTATCCCTTCTCTCTAAAGAGTAGCAAAAGCAAATAATTAATCTTTGCCTGACCCCATTCAAATCAATTCCACTCAACTACCAGCCCTCTTTTATAACTGAATGCATTTCCCGGCAGATGAATTAAAAGTTAAACCCTACCTTTCCTTCTCTGCCATCTTCTTCCAACCAACCACTGTCTTTCAAATGGCCGTGTTCATTTCCCTGATAGCAGCGGGGGAAAAAAAAACCTTTTCTACACTTTCATGGCAAAACTGGCAGCACAGTATATGTGCCCTGTTCTCTTGATGGTGCTTTGAGAAACGCTGGTACCTAGCGGGATGTTCAGCAATTGCTGCAAATGGACAGTCCTTCTCAAACTGCTAGAAATGTTCTTTGACCAAAAATGTGTATACTCTTAATTATAGTATCGCAGGTTTTTGTTTGGGTGAGTTTTTTTTGTTTGTCGGGGTTTTTTTGTGGGTTGGGGGTTTTTTTTGTTTGTTCGTTTTCTTTTTTTAAAGGTGAGTGGTTTATTTGTGGTGGGTTTTTGTTTGTGGTTTTTTTGTGTGGGGGGGTTTTTTTTGTGTGCGTGTACTTTTGTTGTTGTACGGGGTGGGATTTTGTGGGTTGGTTTGTTTGTTTTTTTGTGTTGTTTGTTTGTTAAAAAAAGTCTGTGTTTTCCATGCAGTAAAAGCAGTAGTGGCATGATTTTGGTTTTGGTTTTGTTTGGGGCTCTCTTCAACAACAACAACAACAACAACAAAAAAAGATGGATACTGTCTCAAAATCCCAACGTTTTGACCAGTTTCCTTTCCCTTCTGCCAGATAAATTTGTGTATGTAGCTAATAGTTCAATTGTATCTATAGGGTGGTTTCCAAAGGGAATTGCATCTCCCATGATTTGTACCTGTCAGACTCCTGTCAAGTACCGTCCTACTTGGTAGCTTATTGTGGAAGATGCTTTTAAAGAAGTTCCTGCACAGTAGAAGAAAATGGGAGCGTGAGGCAACTGAACTATACAGCTCCTGAAAGATACTGCAACTTGTGACAAAGTATTTCTTCTATGTGGCCTTGCTGAAAACAGGCCTTTTACTGTAGAGCAGGGGAAAGGTGTCTCTTACTCAAAACAGTATCTCCAATTGTCAGAGCTATCATGAAACTCGCTCACTTTTCTAAATAGGATAAAATTGCAGCTATCGATTGGGAACGCTTGCTATTTAGTAAGAACAAACCTGGGAGCATAGTTGGGGTTGAAATGGAGGGAAGGAAGGGAAAATCCTTAACAACTTATAATGTAGAAATGTAAAAAAGAAAAAACAAACCAAAAAACCAACCAAACAAAAAAAAGAAACAGAACCCACTCATAAGTTAATTTTAACTTTGTTTCTTGGTTGGATTTTATTATCTTCCATCTTCTGTCTTTCCCAAGATAATTTTTACATTAATGCACAGCATCTTGGGACATTTGGTATGGCAATTAAAATTTGTCCCAATCTTCCTTCTTTCAGCCTAAAGCTGGTTAAAAATATAAAAAAACACCCCCCAAAACAAAACACCAAAACCACACACACACCCAAAAACCTCACACAAACAAACTAGCTCTTTTTAAATTGAAAATAGCTGAAATACCATTAACTTGGAAGTGTATTAACTTTCCTCGATGTACATACCTGCTTTTTCTCTTAGCATCAATCCCAGTCCTCTGCTCACCTGAAAGCCCCTCCTTAGAGAGGGAAAATAGTGGCTTTTTTCTCTCATTGCTTAAGTGGGATTGATAAGCTTTGGAAAAAGTGCTAACATTTCTATACCCAGTATGATGTCTCCTCTGGCACACTTAAGAATGCACCTTTTATACCAATGGCCTTTCCTCTAGTAGAAAGGCTTTGGGTATGTGCAGAGCACAGTGGAAAAAAAAAAAAAAACAAACCAACAAACCAACCTAGTGCTGGCACTCAGCATTTGGTTTACATCATCTGTTCTCTCTTGTGGTGAGCTCTTTGACTTCATCTCCTAGAAATGAACAAATGCAAGAATGTGAATGTGTCTGTGGCTAGGGCTTAAATCACACTCTGTCCTCAGCCATTGGAGTTGCTAAAGCTCCAGTTCCTGCCTCCAAATTATTCATATGCTTTCCTGACTGCCCTGTGTGCCAAGTTAATTCCCCCAGCCAGATACAGTAGTGTGGTGTTCCTAATCTAGGTTACATTTGGGCTTGTCGTGTCTTCACAGAGGGTGACGGCAGAGCAGAGTGTGACCTTCACAGAAGGTGGTCCTGGACTGGTCCCCAAGTCCTTGCCAGTCAGTGGAGATGTGCGTTTGCTCAGGGCACTGATGCTGGCACTTGCCCAACTTGTGTCCCCTTGTGCTCTGTCTCTTGCAGAACGTTGTTTGAAGCCTCCAGCTCTTGGAGGCGGAAAAGTAGAAACAGCAAACATTTCCTGATGGGCTGAACTGGCTTCTAGCAGAGTTTTCCACCCAGTTCTTTCTGCAGTGTGTTTCCCTCTGTGTTCCCATAGGTTTTCCTGTCATCAGGATGGTGAAAATCTTGCTGCTGGCTTTAAAAAGTGATCTAATTTTTCCTATTAGTATCTGGCAAAGTGTTGTGCGTGTCCACTTTTAAATAATGCAGCGGTTCCTTTGGACTTGGTTGGAGTCACCAGACTTTTCTGTCATTCTGCTCCTGCAGAGCAGGGTCTGATCCCATCCCCCTGAAGTCAGTGGAAATATTCTCTTTGGTAGCCTTTGGATCAAGCCCAGAAAGTTTGCTGACTGTTTCCCAGACTACCTAGGGCAGCTACTCTAACAGGCACAACACCCTCGTGAAGTATTGCAGATCTGCTGCGTGTCTTTAAACCTCACTTCCTTTTTTTTTTTTTCCTTTTCATAAAAAATTCAGAAAATCAGATCGTAAAACTATAGCACAAGCTTTTTAAAGAATAAACAATGCCAATAGATACTTGCTGAGACCTACTGTGCTACCTAGAACTGAAACTGCCTTTGCTAATGGTTTGGGTTGAATAAAAGATCAAAGAGGAAAAAAAATCCAACAGACCTGAATGTTTTTCTTTCCCTTTTAATCCTTGATATCTGTCCCACATCGGACTCTTTTTTTTTTTTTTTTAGAGACCGTTTCTTGCTTTGATAAACTGCATAAACAGTCTCAAGACAAAATAATTTAAGGTCAAAATAGGTAAAAAATATGGGGTTATGGTCAGGAGATCAAGAAAGCCTTTAAAGACTACATTCCCTTAAAGTTAGGTCATATTCTGCCTAGATTCCCAGACTGAAGACTTGGTGGCCATGGGCGGGACAAAGGCAAATGGGTTTGGAGCAAAGACAACAAACTGGGGGAAGCAGAAAAGTGCTGGGCTGTCCTCAGCCAGGTGTTATATTGGGTGAGCCAGCATTGCCTCCACTTCTCTTAATGCAGTTGCTGCTCTCTTGGGTTGTCTGTAACATTGAACCACAACAGTCTGGAACAAAGCTCCTGCTGTAATTATCCCCTATCATATTTTTTAATCTTCAACTGCCTCTTTTTCTTTCTTTGCGTTGCAATCTCCATTTTGGTCTGAGCACACCTGCTGGGAAGACCTGACCTGACCTCCCCATCTTCTCTGCAGTATTGAGCCTCAGTTCCTGTGCTTGCTACATACCATCCTCTGCAGGGGGGCTGTGCCTGGGGTCCCTGGTACAGCTCCTACATCAGGTAGCTCTTGCCCCCAGCTGTGTTTTCCCACCACTGCTGGGTACCTTTCTGGTACCTTGGCTCAGATACTCTGACACCTCTACACTGGTTTTCACTGTGCTGTCCAGGTGTAGCCACAGACTTGGCACAGATCCCTCAAAGCACACCTCAGTACCAGTCAGGGCTGTATCTGCTGGGTGAAGATATGAGATTCCATCACTCACCATGCATGTGGTGGTAAGGTGGTGTCAGAAACTTGCAGTGGCATGCAGATGCCTTAGGGCCCATGAGGATTCTCTAATTAGACTGTTCCTTGGGATGTGATGCACACTGAGAAACAGCTTGCTATGCAGTGCGAGCGTAGACAGTTTAAATCCTGTTTTACCCTAGCTCTTAGATGACACATTCATGTCTCAGCAAGGAATATGCCTTAAGATCCCAGAAAAGACAGTCTTCATAATCTCACCACCCACAATAGCTTTAGCACTCTTGGTATCCAATTAAAAATAAGTCACGATGCAATTCCATTCTAAATATGACCGTTACCTTAATAAATACACTTCCCCATGACCACAGGACACACAGATACTGATATATATGATTTTTTTTTTTGTTCCTGGCTGTTTCATCTGCTGGGTATTGTGAAAACACTGGCAAACCTACAGCTGTGCATATGTGTGTGCCCACCTAAAAGCTACAGCCTGGAAAGAGTTGCCTGTGGTCAACTCCCAGTAATTCACTGAGGATCTGATCATCCTGACACCGCTTGACTGTTCACTGATGAAGGCCTGTGGGTTGAATGAGACGCGTAGTAGAAACACTGGTAAGTTTGTGCTGCAGCGAGGACCCCTTATTTGCCTTCATGTGAGAGAAGGTGAAGATCTTGGGACCATCCCAATTATCTGTGCTGGCTTCACAGAGGTAACAGTAAAAAGTGACCACTCCTGCTGTTCTGTATATGTGAATGAAAGGAGAACATCTACTTAGGGGTTGATAGAGGAGCTACTCCACCTTTTCATGATCTCTCAGTCTGTGTTGCTGAGGTGGAGGTGGGAGGGAGATGGGGTGCTGAGATGGTCCTTGTTCAGAGTCCCCGAGGCTCAGTTCCATATTTTGCCTTTTGAAAGACATTTACTGCTCACATGGGTTAGCGATGGGACTTTTTTCGCAATACATTTATGTAAACATTCAGTATCTTGCCTACACCTCGATCAGTTAAATCCTTTCATCTAAGAATAGATGTGACATTCCCTACCCAGCCCTGACATTTCATTTCCCTCCAGAATGGCTGATGGATCTCCCATACAGCGCCCACATGGGCTCTCAATTATCTCATGTCTGAATAATGACAACATCTTTTTCTTTTTGACCTCCATGAAGCAATCAAATTGCACTCACCCAAACAGCTGCAGTGATAATTTTTGTCATCCATTGCTTAAAAACATGCCCTTCAGTTCACGTCTCTCTAGCAGCACCCCTTTCTTCACCTTGTTAAATACGAGGTACCTGTCTTTGTTTTCAAGGCCCTGTGTCACTTCTCCCATTCTTCTTTCTCTCCACTGTGAGATGTCAGCTCTCTCCCCTCTCAGCCCCTGATGCCAACTGTCTGCTCATTGCATTTTCAAGTAAATGCTCTCTTGCTCTTGTTTGTTCTGCCTCTCTTTCTTAGGAGTAATCTGCTATAGGCAGCTGCAGTTCTGTTGTTTCCTCTCCAATTAGCTTGCCAGCACCAACTGCATGTACCAAGCTAGAGCAAATTGCGCCATGGCAGCAGGATGTAGCTTTTCAGAACAAGGTGATGGCACCAAAACATAACATGGTTGTCCTGGTTTGAGTGAGAACAGAACTGATTCTGTTCAGTGATTTTACTTTTCAGTTAAGTTCTAACTGTGCTTCCTGAAATTAGCAGTGGATTTTTGCAGGCAGCAGTACTAACACCCCATGTTTGGAGTTAGTACCAAGGGTTGCTGTGCAGACCAAGGCCACTGCTGGGTCTTGTGTACCATGTTGGGAGGTGCAGGGAAGTGAAAGGCTGCACCTGCAGGGAAGAGCAGACAGGACAGATGATGCTAAACTGACCAACGAGGGATTTCATCCCATGTACATCATACTCAATATAAAGCTAAGGGATCATGAGGGTCAAGCTGTCACCTTGGGTCATCTTCTGGTTTCTTCCTCGCTTCTTCGATGGCCGGCATGCAAGGAGGACTCTGTTCTGCCTTCAGTGTCCTGATCTGAGTGTTCCTGAACCTGGTACCAGAATCTAGCTCCTAAACACAGCTCCTGTCTGCTGCTGGGCTAAGTCTGGGAATTTCCTGGTACCTGCTCCACAACATCAGTGGTGATGGTGATGTAATTGTCATTGAGGGGGTTGGGTTTGATACTCGTTTTGTATATATTCAATTTTTTATTATTATCATTTTCATTAAAGCTGCTCTAGTTTCCCTTACTAATGATAAGTGTCTCTCCCTTATTCCCTTTCCTTCCCCTTTGGGGAGGGAGGGGGGGTTAACAGAGGACATTTGTTACAGGTCTAAGGAGCTGCCCTGACCCTAAACCGTGACAATGGTGGCACGAAACTTTGGAGATGGTGAGGGAATCAGTCCTGCAGTACTGCATAGGAGGCTGCATTTCAGATGCAGCTACATAGCTTGTAGGGATTGTGAACTATTTGTTGCTTTTTTCAGATACAGTCAGGCTTTTTTTGGATTAAATCTCTCCTTAGTTTACTATGATCTTGGTAGAGAACATGACAAGAGGTAGGTTGTGGGTGCACTGAGACAACTGCCAAGCACCCTGACTAACGCTGCCTCGTCATTCTGAAATGAACTGTCCTCACCTTCATCTCTGAGTCTCATGTTGACAATGCTTTGGAGCACAGAGCAGCTCTTCAGGCTGTGTCTGTGTAGTCCCTAGCACACTAAGATGCCTGCCCATATTCAGGACCCTTTCTTCTTTGGCGTATGTGTGCATTGCAGTCATCTTGTCCCAGGACCTATCTTCTTAAGTTTGGAAAATCCCATATCAAGTGAATGATCTTGGCAATTGCAGAACCTCTGTTGGATACAGGTATCCTTTCTGATTCCTTGCTCTTTGTCAGGGAGCTCTCAGACATGGCTTTGGAGTCCCTTTATCACTAGAAATGCAGCTATAGGTTCTTTCAGCCAGGACACTTGCCATCCCTTAGAAAAACAGATTATTGCAAGTTTTTCTGTCTTCCAGAGCTGCAGAGTCACTAAGTTCTGCAGCCTGAAAAGCTCAGAGCAACTCTGTGCTAATTTTGCAGCATCCATACAGAGCAGTGGGTAAATACATGAAGTTGTTTCAATTATTCAAGTTGTTTACTTAGCTCTGTATTTAGAAAGCCTGGATAAATAAAGCTGTAACTTCCTTTTGCTCCCTTCCCCTTCATCAGCAAAGTGAAGAGCTGACAAGAGCCACAGAAAAGGCAACACCTATAAATCCTCTCAGGAAGCTGGAGGAAGCAGCCCCTTAGGGCAGCAGCATGTGAGAGGGACATGAGGGCTCTGGGTGGTTCCAAATGTCTTTCAACCTACAGTGCAGAAGGACTTTCAGCCAGATCAGCTCCTGCACTGCTGGCTTTGTGCACTCAGTATAAACTGATAGCTCAACCTCCCTCCAGCCCTGCGAGAGCAGAAGCACCAGACAAATCTTCAGCAAAGCAGTTGCATTAATGTCTGCCTGTGGAGCAATGTGAATTTACCAGAGGAGTGCTTCCTTGCCCTATTTTGAGAAGGAAGGAGGAAGAAGTCCTGTACCCTTGTCCCCTGCTCTCAAACAAGATAGGGCTGGAGCGGATCTGCATGTCCTGATTCGTGTTACAGTGCCAGGCTTTTGCTGTCTTCCCATCCAGCCTTTTCCTGGGAGCGAGTGGGTGACACCTCGCCTTGAAATCAGTACTGGGTCTGGATGAATTATCTGAGAGTCTGAGCGGTGAGATGTAAGGTGCAGACGTGCCATCAGGGATATAAGGCTGCTCGTGAAGGTTTTCATTCTGCTGTCCTAGCCGAGTCCTGCACTGGACAGCTGGAGTTCAGCCTCCACAAATCAGTCTTGCTTTCAGTGGTTTGTTGCCACTTCTCAGTCCATAAATAGTTGCATTCTAGTGCTCAGTAAAATGATTTCTTCCAGTACATCTTCAAATGCTATAAACATTTGGGAAGCTCAGCATATAAAGTGCAGAGACAAGCTCTGTTTAATTTTTGTTATGAAAGAGCTTGAAGCAAGTTGACATTTATGAGCTGATTTCATAGGAGAGAGAAGACCGTAATGAAGACTGTAGCTAGTCTGATCTTCACAATAAATTCTAATAGACCATACTTCTAGCCATTTGATCTCCTTGTACAGTTGGTTTTGGGGTTTTTTTTGCATGGTTTTTGCATGTCTGAAGACTTTGTGTAAGTTCCTAGCTATTAGTGCTCCCTGGTAACCCTGGGATGAAGAGGGCCTGTACTTTACTGATCTAAAATGCCAGCCAACTCATTGATTTAATGGTCAGTAGCTTTCAAATGCCAGAAGCAGATTCTTCATTAAATGGTGCAGCTCTGTAGCCGAAATGGAGTTAAAAGCCCCAGAGGCACAAATGTAGAGATGAAAAAAATATTTACCCTGCATTGAACGGGAAGTGTGCTGGATTGAGATGTCTGCCCTCTCTACTTTAGCTCGTTATTAGCTAATAAAAGGGATTGTTCTGACTCCAAAGGATTTAATACCATGCCAGTGGAAAAATGGTGTGGAAGAGACTACGATGTTCTTATTTTTTTGCTCTGTCTTCTAAGAGAGGATGATTAAAAATCGTGCAAGACACTGAGAACTGTATTGCACTGTGCAAAAATGAAAGCTGCCACGCTGAATTTACTTGCACCTCTTTCCAGTGATGTGCTGATTCATCATCCAAAAGGATGGATTGATTGTCAGGAGGGTTTATTTTCCCTGTGCAGCAGTTCCTAGATCCTCTGGACAAGGAGAGGCTCTTCTGGTGAACTTCATGTACCCAGTAGGATCCAGCCTGGCTTACGCAGTTACAGTTAGGGCTGGGGCTTTTATTGCTGTACAGTTGTTCTCATCCGGAGCTGCAGAGACAGGTTTTGGGAAGTGACTAAGCAGCAGTGACTGAGCTCTGTGTTTTCAAGTTGCAGGGGCTGTGCCCTGGAGTTGGGAAATGCAAGTAAAGGTACAATTTTCCTTTGCACCCTCACTAGTTCCTTAGGCAGCCACCAAATAGTTCTTTAGGTGGATGCTGATAACACACAGAGCAATGTAATGATACCTCCTGTTTTCAGGATGTAGTATTTCAGAAGCAGCATGGGCTGTATTTTGTCTTTCAGCCACACTTGGAACTCAGCAGCTGCAATTAAACCGAAGCGGGACATTACCACTGATTGTAGTGGTACTAAACTCTTTCTGAGGAGGTGGTGAAATAGTGCTGCGAGTGTCTGTAATCATTCCTTCTGAATATCCATTTAATTCCTTTAGCCTTTCTAAGAGAATCTGCCAACTCCCTTGGAAAGCAAAGCTCTTTATTGTGCCGCATGGGGCTCATTGACCATCATACCTTGTAATATTTTTAGAGGTCATCTGCTGATAATTTAACTCTTCAACACAAACCAAGCTCTTTCAACCACTCCTGTGTCCTGGAGAATGGGCTTAGAGAGTAGGTGCTGAAAGGATTTGTCAAATGCCTTTCTTCTTTCCAAAATTGTTAGTTAGCTTCAAATGCAAAGCAATGTGCAGTGGAGGTATTTCAGGTTATAAGATTAAATGGGAGGGTATGGCAAATGATGGCTGATCTCTTTAATTCAGGTTCAAACAAAAGGCATCTTGGGTTGCTCCCTGGACTTGCAATGAGGTTTTTGTAGAGGATCTCCAATCCCTAGAGCTCCTCTGTAGGGAGGGTACAGCCATTTTTGAGTATTTTTTGGCATTCTAGCAAACATCCAAGTACACCAAGGAGTAAACCAAGAGGTGCAGTATATAGAGGTGAGGGCTGTAGGGCTGCACTTCCTCCATCACAGCTGAAAACCACCAATGGTTATGTGTATAAAGCTTCTGTCACTTGTAGCCTGTGGGCATAGAAACTATTCAGTGGGCCAGGGGACTGTTTTGGCTTATCTGATCACTGTTGTACTCCATGAAGGGCCCTTTCAAAGCCCAGCTCTCTTCACCAGGGTTGTTGGTGTGATCTGTCTTGTCCAGCCATGGACTTGCTTGTGCCAAAGTGTTGACAGGATCCAGGATTACTTTGTAATTACTCCCTAATTAACTGGGCATCTCCTTGTCAGCTTATACCACAACCTTGTGCAGTAAAATAAGCTACAACCAAGCCTCTCTTTTGAATCTGTGTTGAGTGTGGAGACCGGGTGACAAACAACCAGCCGCAAGCTCCAGCAAGTCTTTGAACTGATTTAAAGGTTAACTGCTGAGGTTTAACAAGGCCAAGTACTGGGCCACAACAACCCCAGGCAATGCTACAGGCTGGGAAGAGTGGCTGGAAAGCTGCCTGGCAGAAAGGGACCTGGGGGTGCTGGTGGACACCCAGCTGAACATGAGCCAGTAGTGGGCCCAGGTGGCCAAGAAGGCCAATGGCATCCTGGCCTGTATCAGAAATGGTGTGACCAGCAGGAGTAGGGAGGTGATTGTGCTCCTGTACTGGGCACTCGCAAGGCTGTGTCCAGTCTTGGGCACCACAGTACAAGAAGGACATTGAGGTGCTGGAGTGGGTCCAGAGAAGGGCAACGAAGCTGGTGAGAGGTCTGGAAAGCATGTCTTATGAGGAGAGGCTGAGGAACTGGGGTTGCTCAGTCTAGAGAAGAGGAGACTGAGAGGAGACCTTATTACTCTCTACAACTACCTGAAAGGAGGTTGTAGCGAGGCTGGTGTTGGTCTCTTCTCCCAAATTGCTAATGATAAAATGAGAGGAAATGGCCTGAAGTTGCATGGGGGGAGGTTTAGACTGGATATTAGGAAGAAATTCTTCACTGCGAGAATGGTTAGGCACTGGAACAGACTGCCCAAGGAGGTAGTGGAGTCATGATCCCTGGAGGTGCTTAAAAAATGAGTGGATGTAGCCCTTGAGGCTATGGTCGGATGGATGGATAGATAGATAGATAGATAGATAGATAGATAGATAGATAGATAGATAGATGTTAGGATGAAGGTTGGACTCAATGATCCTGGAGGTCCTTTCCAACCCTAATGATTCTATGACTCCAAAGGTGTGAAAGGAGGATTGGGAAAAGGGGGTGCCCTAGAAACTGTGAAGAGAGTAGCAGCACCAGGAAGGGGAAAATCGCATGAGACCCTGGTAATGAATTATTGCTGAGCGCAGGGAAACTTGGATTGGATGGTTGAGATTTGTTTCATGGCCTGCCCAACCTTTCAGTCCAAAACCAACTGGTTAATAAGGTAATGATGGCCTAGCCTGTCTGCTCAAGGAGAGAGGGATTTCTGGTGACTCTGAGTTACCATCCTCCTTATTTGATACAGTATATTCAGCTCCCAGACTACCAAGGTGGAAAGGTTCCCATTTTGGGGCAGCTGGAACTGCTTTCTTAGTTATTCTATTGCTTAAAAAAGCTGTGTGTGCAGCAGTTTTCTGTCTGCTCTTAATAAACAATTAATCGCTATTAGTTGAGTGTCTCAGAACACACAACTAGCAGAAGAGCAGCACTTGCAGCTGAGTAAACTGATTTTGTTTTCCAGCAGTGTATGACGCATTGTCCGAATATCCTACTTTTCTTTCTGGTGACTGGAAAGAGTCCTCCTGTCATTTCCCCTACAACACTACAAGAAAGCCTGGGCTAGCATCCATGGCTTTCAGCTTGCTCAAGACCTCATTTCACAGAGCACACATGAAGACAGCATAAAATGGTGCTACTAGGGTGAAATTCGTGTGCTTGCGGCTTCACCCCCTTCTTAAAAGGAACCAAACCTTTGTGGACACATCTCAGCAGCACAGCAGTGCTGAAATACTTGCTCAAAATTCATCCGCCAGCATAAACATAAGGAGGGAGGGTGCCTTGGTGGCCATGAACACTGCTTCTCTTTGAGCACGGCAGTGGTGTTCTGGCAAGGCAGTGCGTCAGTGAATTTTTTTCTTTAGTTGCCTAAGCCAGACCTTTCTCCTGTCAGAAAGCAGGCAAGCGGCACTGCTCTGGCGCAGTTACAGCTTCTCCCGGGCTGTTACACAAATATGGCAGTCTCTTGGCTGTGTCAGAAAGTTTACACTCACCCATGGAAAGCAGGGCTGTGTGGAAGAGTGATTTAGCAAGGAGAGAAGTAAATTGCATCTGTAAAGGTCAGATAAAGCTGGAATGTCACTGTCGCAGCCACAAAGAGATAAAACTGCTCTTTTTATATATATGTATATATGTGTGTGTGTGTGACATTTCTGTGGTTGTGGTAGCTTCAACATTTACATTGCTAAAATTGCTCAGCAGCTGAAGTATCTTATGACTGTTTTCTTGCAGCGAAGAGTCCTCTAGATCCACTCTTAGCAGTGTCACAGCACTGCTGCTTTCCAAGTAGAAGCATTCTTTACACTTAAAAATGTTGGCTTACTGTCCTGCTTTCCCAGGTTTCAGGAACTTTGTTACCAGAAGGTGCTCAGTTTGGAAAGGGCAGTGTGAAGAGGAAAGGTTATTGGCTTTCAGGAACAAAGCAGAAGTTTGAGAAGTGCAAAGAATGCCAGAAAGCGCGTGTATGTGTGCGCACACATGTAATACAGGGAGAACCAAAGTAGGTTTGCAGTTGGCAGGACTGGGAGATAGCTGGAAAGAGCTAGCTCTCGTTAGAGCCTTGGCTGCAGGACCTCCAGCAATCACCTGGCTGTTGTTTTTATTTAACTCCTGGCCAGGCAAGGGTTAATGCAGTATACTCCAAAGAAGCAGGGACTTTTCATGTCCTGTCAGAAAAAGGGTGTGTGTGCCTGTTAAAATAGGTATGCAGATAGGCTTGTAGAGGTTACCTCAGGAGTAAACCTGCCCCGTATGCTAAGGCAGCAGAACAATTAATCTTATTTGCTTTCTTTTAGTAATATTTATTATTCTTTTTATTATCTGATAGTTTATACTGTGGTACAATATGAAGGTTCGTACAGAGCACCCAGCACACAAATAGCCAGAGCTGATCTTGGTGTCAGGGATCTTGCTGATGAAGCTGGGGTGTAAAAAAAGGAAGATACAAATCACAGCAAGATGGGACTGGGGGCGGGTACGGAGAGCAATGATAAGTGCACATGTGTACACACAAACACACACACTCCTGTATCAAGCATCTTCCCTTTGAACACTGAGCAAGAAGCAGACCTCTAGAGGGTCCTGGTGATCTGCTGTGTCCAAAAATGAATTTAGGAGTACAATATATGGAAAGATCTGCAGGCCAAGAAACAACTCTGTTTGCACCTCTTGTGCAGTTACCATAGAATATTAATGGTATGAGATTTGTATGAAGAAAGTCCAGCTGATGGTCTGGTTTTGTGCTATTATTTAACAGTAAGTAGTTTTCCAGCTCTGTGAAATTTCCATAAGCCTCAAGATTAACAGAGTATTTGTTTCCTCATCTTTGGGACAGGGAGTTAAGAGGTAAGCGGGAGAATAATCTCCAGGCTTCTGCGTCTGCAGGCAGCAAGGAAGCACAGTTGCTGCCTCAGAGCAGTGGTTTGAGCTCACAACTAAGTAGACAGTGCTTCCCACCTGCTGCCCTCCAAACTGGGGTGTACCTCACCTCACCCCAGCAAACACAAGAGCTGTTGGTCATTTGTTTTGTTTTGTGGGGTGTTATTTTTTTTGGTTGTTGTTGTTGTTTGGTTAGTTTTTGGTGTGTGGGGTTTTTTTGGGGGGGTATTTTTATTTTTATTTTTTTTATTTTGTGGGTGCTCTGGGGACTGGGCCTGTGCCAGAAAGATGGTTGGCTGCTGTCAGCAGCCCTTTCCACTTCAAAAGCTTGTTTGCTGGTGACAGGCAACACAGCAGGGCTTAATGGCTGCCCTGAGCCGATTGCCACCGCTAGCTGTGACTCAGGGCATGGGGAGGAGCAGCTCCATGGCCCAGAAGGTGGATGGGGTGAGTGGGTGGTTTCAGTAAATTTCCTAGAATAACAAAAAGGATCCTGTGCAGATGTGTGAAGCCAAGTCAGTAAAAACTGCTCCAAACAAGACTGCCAGGATTGCAAGACCCAGTGGACAGCAAAAATTTCATCTCTCCCTTCTCTTGCTCCCCCTGAGTATTAGGCTACACTTCTCCAGCCTTCTTCTATCTTCCTGTCAAATCTCCTCCTAATTTACTACTTTGAAGTAAGAAGATATTTTACTCCTGTGTAATGTATGCAGCAAATGCAACATAAACCTGTTTTCTGGCTATTATGTTTTGATGGATGTTGCTCGAAGTTGGTCTGTGAAGAATATAGTTTGTGAATCCCATTGCAATTATTAAAAGCATTCATAATCCTGCTTTCTTGTAAAATGGCCCAATGCATCCACCCTGGGCTGCTGGTTGTTGCTGTTCCCGTACACTGTTGCGCTGCTTGTGGAATGATGCTTACTGGAGTTCATGTGAGACCTGAAAGGTGCTGGGAGAAAATGTCTGAATATCTGGGAGCTGTCTGGTGGGAACTGCATGTGCTCTGTCTGTTAACTCCTCACGGTCTGTGTGCTTGAGAAGCTGAGGTGTCAGCTCTGCCTCTGATGGCTAATGGCAATGTTTTGCATTCATCTCACTTCAGTATGTCTGAGACTGTGGTGTGGTGGAGATGGCTCCAGAAGAGAAGTTGAAGTGCTGGCTCTGGAATTTAGTTTTCCACCAAACCCTAGGTGACCCTTGCAGAAATAAAAATACTGTCACTGATCTGGTTATCATGCCAAGCTTTATAGTAGTGCAAAGTTTAAAAAAAAAAAAAATCTGTGGTTTGCTTTTAATTTCATCTGTGTTTCTTGGAAATGTAGACCCAGTCAGCCTCTTCCATCCTCAAAACGTGCAATGGTATGCCCAGTTAAGCTATCCCAGGTTCATCCATGATTTAAAGCGAACTTTCTGATCTGTTTTAGGCTGATGGAAAATAAAACTGAAATAAATAGCTTCAGAGAAGTCACACAAGAAATAAAAGGGTAGCCTGATGGGCTGTGAGTTAGATCTCAGACTTCATCCTCAATTCAACGTGGATTTTATAATGTGACCCAGGGCCAGTCTCTAGTTCTAGGTATCCTTGCTCTGTCTGCTTTCCAAATATGAGAAGGAGGTTCATAGGCGTCCATAACCCTCCTGACGTAACTTGCTGTCATATATTGATATGTGATGATAATGCAGCATTGCCCCTCTGGAGAAGTGAAAGGAGCCCACTTCCAAAAAGGAGCCAAATAAATTAACTTATTCTCACATAATACAGTACAGGCAGTGGAATGAAAAAAAGTAGTGCCAAAAGAATGTACTTCGGGATACTAGGCTTGTTTTCAAATAAAGCTGCTCTTATTTAAAAAACAAAACAAAAACCACACCGCTTTTATTTCTCTGGGGAATAACAATAAAAAGCAATAAAAGGTGCTTAATGACTTACTTTTTTTTTTAAAGCTTCCAAATCTGGAAGGAAACCGGGCCATCTTGAAAAAAGAGATCCCAGACTTTCACAATACATGCATCCGTCCAAAGGGCCATTGCCACAAAAGTATTTACAGCTGCACTGTGATCCTGCTCCATCCCACAGCCCCGGCAGAGAGCAAGGCAAGAGCCCAGCAGTGGGAAGCTGGCAGCTGCAGAGCAATGTTTTTTCCAGTGAAAGATTCTGCTATGCTGTTTGTAGTTGTGTAAGCACAAATGCAAGCAGGTTAGCAGAGGAAGCCCAGCATCCAGACAACTGAGAACAAGCCCTGGTGCTCTTTGCCATTTGAGGGGCTCTTCTTTTGAAATCCTGTGCGTAGTGTAAACAGCGGTGAAGCAACCCCTAAAACCCTGTGATACCTGTGATTTCTAAGTTTTTGGCGTGTTGTGCTGTATCAGCTGAGTCCTTTCTGTTGCTGTTCCCCAACAGCTTAAGATGGCATGACTGCTGTGGTCCACTCCACCCTGCTGCTTGGCCCATGTATGCCCAATTTTCTCTTGCGGAGGCTGGTTAGACTCTGTTGAACTGCCTCCATGCACTGCTGAGCAGAAGACCAGACTTACCAAAGAAAGTAAACAGTTCTTTCCTGGGTCAGTGAGTTGAATTGGCTCTGGGAGCACATCTGGGAGAGGGAGAGAAGAAAGACCTCCTTTCCTCACAGAGCTGCTCATTTTTTGAGCAACCTCTCCCTTCTCTTTAGAGTGCTTGAGGAGTTATCAGTTTGTACAAAGGAAAGGGTTTACTTGGTGTCCTATTCAAACACTGTGAAACACATTCATTAGCACTTGGACAAACTTGTCTGTCTTAAAGAACTAGTTGCTACCATTTACTCTTCAAACAGTACTTTTGTGTTAAACAGCTTCTGCATCTCTAGGTTGGGCTCTTTGATTCACCTATTTAAAACCAGGCCACACTGAGGTGTCTGAGGTGGTTTATATTTGCTTCTTGTGTTTAGACCATCAAATGGCAGCACAATTTTTTTCTCTTTCAGACCCATTCACATGGTGCTCTTTTGAGATAATCCCTACTATCACATCTCTTGGATGGGATGGACTGGGTGCCCCACATGCCTATTGTTCAGAACGTGGGCTGACAGATTGCAACCACAGAAAATGTGTCTTGTCATCAGTTGTGGTGAAATTCATTTCTGTCATATGAGAGATCCTCTTATCCGGACCGCTTGAGGTCAGAAGGCATTTCCAAAGAGTTTTGTTTAGCCTGAATGCCCCTGGCTGGGTTGTAGTTTGGACCTCAGTCCCACGCTTCAAACTTGCCTTATTACTCCACTGGTGGTCCATAATATCACTAATTACAGAGTGGCTGTGATTTCTATCAGTGAGGTTGCTGCAATGATCCTTCTGCCAGAGTCTCTTTCTATTAGCAAGTGTTTAGGACTGTGCTGGACGGTAGTGTTGCGAAGTAATGCTTAATGTTTATTTTTTCTAGGACTTTCACTTCTGCTGAGATGGGTGATAGCATCATTATTCAGAAAGCATTTACTCTTCCAGATGAGGAGTGGAGAAGGTGGGACAGTCATGCAGGGAACAAAGGTCTGCTTAGTAGTGAGTTGGTGAGAATGGAGGCAGCAGGGTAGACACTACTGGGATCTGGTTTCTGTGGCTAAGGAGCTCAACACGCTGTCCCTCAGTGTCTAAGGGCTGCAGTATTTACTGGGGATGGAGTAGACCAAAAGCAGTTGGTCATAGAAGAATTGTCCCTTTTTTTTCTGAAGCTCCTGTCTAGAGACAAGAAGATCTGGAATCCTGTTTTCCATTCTCCATCATAATATTATTTTAACATATGTCATCTCACGCTACTGGAGTCCCTAGCAATCTGAGCACTTAGCAAGCCTTAAAATCTGTTTCAAGGTATTCTAAACCAAACACAAAATGGAGGGGCCTCTCTCAGACTCCCTCTGACATGAGAACACCCTGCAAATATCTTTGGATATTTAGGTACTAACTCTTGTGCTCCGCAAGGACAATGGATGGAAAGATGATAACCTAACCAGCATTTGAATTTGTGTCAGTGCCTCGCAGCACTCCTTTGGTTCTGAACTGTTATTTGGCTTCTGGGAAGATTACTAACTGCCTTTTTTTTTTTTTTCCCCTGTGTTTTAGACGTTTACAGCATGGTGTAATTCTCACCTCCGCAAGGCTGGGACACAGATTGAGAACATAGAGGAAGATTTCAGGGATGGTCTTAAACTCATGTTACTTCTGGAAGTCATTTCAGGTGAGAGGTTCTGTGTTGTGCTCTCAAGTGTTCTGAGCATCTCTGGTCTGTAATCTGTCCTCTTTTCTTGCAGAACAGGGACAGGAAAGGCTGTAATGCTGCAGATTTTGCTGGAATATAAGAACAGCTGCTTTCTGATTCAGAACAAATTTCTCCCTAATGAATATCTTGTCTCCAGCAGTGCCCATTAATGTGCTCTTGGAATGTATTCCAAGCCTCATGGCCTGTGCAGGCTGCCCATTGCATTCCTGCTCTTGCCTCTCAGCTTTCCTCTGCCCGTCAGGAATGCACAGCCTCCTGTGAAGGCTCAGGCAGCAGTTCTCACTGCTTGGCAGGGCTGACAAGGCTGCTCTGGGAAGAGTGTGGGAATGCTGCACTGGCAAGTCATACCAAAGCCACATGAGTGGGAATGGGATAGAAGTTATTGGAAGAGGGGAGTCCAACCAATAAATCTGCTGTCATTCAGTTTCAGCTGTGACTGAATTTTTCCGTTCTAGTTTCAATCTGAGCTCAGGGCTCAAGCCTTAAGGCAAAACAAAATACTAGAAAAAAAAGCAAAATCTCAGAAAACCCAATCTGAAATAAGAACAGTGGCATGAGCAAGTCAGATCAGATTTGTTTTCACTCCCTATCACAAATGTCCCACTATTTGACAGATATCTCCTATTGATTATTTAATATAAATTATAATCCCTATGCATGTTCTGATGAAATAAACACCATAGTAAAGTACTGTGGGAGGCACTGAGTGGGGGTAAGACTGAAACCGGGGCTGTGTGCTCACAGACTTTGATGGCTTTTGAGCCAGTAATAGCAGCCCAGTGACTTGCACTCCTGACCTTCTTGTTAGTTTTCCAGTCAAATTGCCGTGATAGAAGCACTCAGACTACCTTCCCTCTGCCCCTCCTTTGCTTTCCCGTTGCCAGCTCCTTCAACGATGCTGTCACTGTGTTTTTCAGAATTCATGCATATAGGATCACATCAGGGGTTTTGCTCACGCAGGTTGTTTGGAGGGATGAGAGTTCACAATATTATCAGAGCTTTGCAGCTCACACGTTGCTTCTGCAGTGTCTCTAAGAAACAAGGTAGCAGAGTCCTGTTGGTGTATTGTCTGTATTTGTGTTTCCATGCAGAGGACGGGCTGCAGCCTGGAAGCTGGGGCAGATGGGCCTTGATGGCTTAGTTCTGATAGCTGAGCTGGCAGATAAAGGAGAGAAGCATGAACGTGGGAGAGCAGATGAAGCTTGGTGCTAAAGCAAGGGGGCTCATTTCTCACACTACTTAATTTCCTTGCCTCATGTCCCACTCCTTCTCTCCTGTTGTCCCTTTGGAAGCCCACTGACAGATCCCCCTCAGTTTGGGAAAAAGCTAACAGCTTCTGAGTGCAGCTTCTGTGGGCATGGCATTTCCCCGGCCGCACTGCAGCCTGCTGCTAGATGACCAGCAGGCAAAGACATGGGGAGCAGCTGTGGGCTGTGGATGCACCCACCAGAGGCCATGGTACTTCATGCACTAAGGACTGAGCATCCCTTCCTTCGAGCCAGCAGAAGCTAGAACCACAGGTCTCCTGCATACAGTGTCAAAAGAGGAGAAATTTAGCACAGTTGTTTTCCCCTTTTCATTTCTACCATTGGCAGTTCCCTTTCCAGTTGTGAGCTTCTCTGCTCTTACAGAGCTTCCTTCCCGCTGCTTTCTGTGCTGGTAGCCCCTTTGGCCTGTACTTGGGGAAGCAGCAGCCCAGCCTGGGACCAGCGTGGGGGTAAGGAGTCTCCTGCTGGTTGTCAAGGGCTCACCTGTATGTTCCTGCCATGGTTCCCACTCATCACCTGCCAAAAGGATGTCTCCAAATGGCTTTTAGCCCTCCAGTTCCATCTTCTGGCCTTTCATTTCAGCTCTTGGCTCACTCCACACCTTTCTCTCCCCGTGTTTTGGGGGACTGGAGAGGTGTTGATGGGAATTTGGTGAGGGCAGGGTTGCTCTGTGGCACGCTGATCTTTTGCTCTAACTTAGAGGGTGATGGCCATAAGAGCACTGGTCTAGGATGTCCAAGAGCTGTGCAGAGCACATTGTCTCTTCCACCTGACCACCTGTCCAGGGAGTGAGGGAGCACTATCCCTCTTCCCCTGTACCATCAGAGGAAGGATGGAAAGCTGCTGGACACCCTAGGGTGAGAGAGGGACTGTGCTGTTGGAGCTGTGGGAGACCTGTTTTGGGGCAGATTCTCCTGTGTATACTTGGGGACACATTGCTGCCAGGAAGCTAGGGCCAGGTAGGAAGCAGTTTTCCCATCTAACATGAGAGGAGACCTTATTGCTCTCTACAACTACCTAAAAGGAGGTTGTAGCGAGGCTGGTGTTGGTTTCTTCTCCCAAATTGCTAATGATAATACGAGAGGAAATGGCCTGAAGTTGCATGGGGGGAGGTTTAGACTGGATATTAGGAAGAAATTCTTCACTGCGAGAATGGTTAGGCACTGGAACAGACTGCCCAAGGAGGTAGTGGAGTCATGATCCCTGGAGGTGCTTAAAAAATGAGTGGATGTAGCCCTTGAGGCTATGGTCTGATAGATAGATGTTAGGATGAAGGTTGGACTCTATGATCCTGGAGGTCCTTTCCAACCCTAATGATTCTGTGATTCCCAAAGTGTGGGAATCAGTGATGCTCTGCAAGAGGAGAGCACCTCAGTTTTTCTCAGCCCAGTACCTTCTGGTGGTGAGCTGTGCTGCTGACAGGTCACCTTACAGCCCAGTTTGAGATCCTTGGTCCTCCAGCCAACGTGCAGAGGGGCAAAGCTCCATGGATGGTCCTGGGATTTCCTTACTGCAAGTCATCTCCTGTTGGCCTCTGCGGTGGGAAGAGTTGCCCTCCCTCCCCTCTTGGTAGAAATTGCCCTAAAAGATACACTTTCATATTTCACCACGTGAATTTCCTTCCCCTGACAAAGCCATTTTAAAAATAATACTACAAGACTGAAAAAGGCGAAGTTCATATTTAATACTTTTAAAGTAGTTATAAGACTACTTTTTTTTTTTTTCTCCAAGCAGAAGGAATGATTAATTGCAATTTTTCCCAAACAAATTTGCTGTAAAAAACTTCTATACCAATGCTTCCTTGCATTGTTTGGTTTTTGAAGTACAGCCTTGGGCTAGTACATGAGAATTGGGGAATGGAATCGAGTAGACCATTTTCATTGTCTCAGCTGGGAGAGCCACTGAGATATAAAGCAGTGATGCAAGTAACTGGAACTAGAACGTATTTCTAGCAGGCTTCCCATTTAACATTAATAATGTATGGCATGGAACCAGATGAAGCTTTTCTGTAAATCTAAATTTGTAATAAAGTCTCAAGGAAATAATCATTGGTATGAAGATTTTTTAAGTTCCCCCCTAAAAATGATTCTAAACCAACTATCCTATTGTGGTATTTGAGAGAGGGAGACTGCAGTTTTGCAATCGCCATCGCTTGCTCAAGGATGGCGTTGCTGTCGGAGGGAACAATCCCGCTCTCCCCAGCCCGGGGGGAGAGCTGTTCCAGTGCTCTCCCTTGTGTTGCCAATGCACACGCGGCCACAAGGTGAATTGGATCAGCTTGCTGTTCCAGTCGTAACTTAATCTCTTGTCTTTATTTTTCTTTTTGCAAGGCTGGTTTACAGTCACGTGTACTGCAGAAAATGGTTATTTTTTAGTTGATTCAACCCATTTGTTGACATTTGGCAACCTAAGTCTGCTTAAGTCTATTGAGAAACTACATGTAAAAATGTCATTGTGAAACTGTCACCAAAAAATACTTTCACCTTTATTTAGAATGACTAGCATTGTTTGAATGGAAAAAGAAAGCAACATACCACGACGTGTATTTGAGGCTTTGTTAAAGCAAAATAGGTTGGGGGTTTTTTTTAATCCTAGAATGGAGGTAGTGCCAAAACCACATCTTTTTCCTTAAATTGTCAGACATCAGTGTTTCATTTTGAAAGTGAATCTGTTTCTACCCTTAAGCTCAAGAGCTAATGACACCAGCCTATGGCAATCACTAAAACACTTTTAAAGGATTTTCATTTACAAACTTTTTTTTTCTTATAGTGCGTGGCTACAGAGATAATGTATTTTTTCTCCCTTGTAGCTTTTTCTCACTCCTTTTTTAGGAATCAAGCCATCAAGTTTTAGTATGAAAAAAAGAGTTCTTTGAAAAGTACTTTTCTTTCTCACCCTTAAGCCTCAAATAAAGGTTTTGATTCAGCTCACATTGACTTGAATATTCAGGTTCAAGATAGAGCAGTAGGCTTTTGGAACTGAATAGGTCAGGTGACTAATTACTTGCCTAGATTTGCTCATTTGATCTCTTTAATTTTCTCATAAACTTTTTTTTTTTTCCCAAAGTGTAAAAACTGCTTGCATTTTGTTAATTTATTTTTTTTTTGTAGTCTGGAGCTTGTGATCTAAAAGTGGTCATTCTGTTCACTTTTTAGGTGTTATGTGTCACATACAGGTGATTCCTGATGTCCTGTCTAATTGTATTTCTAGCAGAGGTTCCTTTGAAAAGTCCACCTGTCTGTCCAAGTTTTAGTTTGCTTACTCTTGAGTGTTGGATTAGCATTAGTAAAAGTAAACTGTGAGCTAGTTACAGGCAGACTGTCAAGAAGGGCATGACTGCATTTAACGAAACTCTTTCAAATTAATGAAGTCAAGAAAATGGTTTTCTAAATCTTCCAGCTTTGTTCATCAGGAGCTGATGTTTGCCCTAAGATTAATTTCTATCAGAGATTTACCTGCTCTTATTTCAGAGCTAGGCTGCTTCCCTCTCTCTGCCTCATTATCAACATTGAAAATGCATACCACTGTGTAAGAGGCTATTGCATAGAGTTAGAAATGCATCAAACATGGAATGGAAGTCAGTTGAGATGACAGCCCTTGCAGTTATAAAGTCACTTGCC
Organism: Ceryle rudis; assembly: GCA_033439905.1. Taxonomy (NCBI): domain Eukaryota; kingdom Metazoa; phylum Chordata; class Aves; order Coraciiformes; family Cerylidae; genus Ceryle; species Ceryle rudis. Next base: position 49,417 of record JAAGNO010027734.1, read on the forward strand.
AAAGAAGTGCTTTTCTTTCCTAATACACAGTTGTGGCCATTCAGGGAAGAGATAGGAGAGAGGTCTGTGTCCTGGCCAGGGAGAAGAAAAGGCAAGGCACAAGATCAACCTCCTGTTTGATTGTAGGGAGTTTCAAGGAGGAGAGATTTGCTTTGTAAATGCTGGAGGGGAGCTTCTCACCTGTTTTTGTCAGGGAGAGGTTTTTGCCCTTTCTGGGCATCATTTTCTGTGGTTAATGGTGCAGAGGTTAGTTCCACTGTCTAGCTCAGTGTGGTTCTGAAGGACCTTTTCATCTCTGATACAAACCTGATGTGAAAGGCACTCAGAGCTGACAGTTCCCCTGTTATTAAAATATCAAGGATGCAACAAAGAGATACTTTTCTGACTGATTCTTTCTCGGGGTACTTAACTGTGAATGTGGCTGTCCTGCATTTCCTGTTGAGAAAATATGGAGGGAGGTCTACCCTCCACTTGGCTGAGCAGTGGGAGCAACCAGCATGTGGAAACACCCACCAGGGAAGAAAGGGTTCGGAGTTGTTTTCTAATACCTTTTTTTTTTTTACTTTCTTACTAGGTGAACGTTTGGCTAAGCCTGAAAGAGGCAAAATGCGAGTGCACAAAATATCCAATGTGAACAAGGCCTTGGATTTCATTGCCAGCAAAGGAGTCAAACTAGTATCTATTGGAGCAGAAGGTAAAGAAACCAGCTGATTTGTCTGAGCCTAAGCCGTGCTCAGCCATCGCCTTTCATGGCTGCTTGTCATTTCCCTTTGCACCTCCCTAGCCCTTCCATGTTCTTGCAGAGTAAGCCATGAAGGAAAAGTGGGGATATATTAAGCCTTTACTCTGGATTTAAATCTCACCTTCACACCAAGCTGTCGAACCTGAGTCCCACTTGGGCTTATTAGTCAGGTCCTCCTGCTTTTCTTCTGTTCCTCATGAGTCAAGGAAAACATTGAGCAATGGCAGAAACAAATCAAGATGTTTCTTGAATGGAGAAAAGTCTCAATTGAAGCATAGCAGCTGCTTATATTTAGCTTGTTGCATACCTGCTGGGAAAGTTCCACTATTGCTATAGGACATCCCATGGGTCAAAGCCAAGTGCAGTCCCCAGCACAGGTCAAGGACCCCACAGGCTCCAATTTTCAGGACTTCCAGGCTTCATGTTGTGCACCTCAAAGTGGGTTGCTGTGGGTGGAATCCTGTGTATCTTTGTATAGAGACTGTTGTGGGCAGCACCAGGGATGCTCTCGAGATGAACTTGTGGATCATGCAGACAGCATGGTGGTGTAAAATTTTTGTCTTTCTAGCAAAGATGGTGGGTGCTTTGCAGATATGTCACCCAAGACCCAGAAGTGCTTGCAGGTTAATAAGATAATTTTCTCTTTTATAAACTGTAACACCTTTGTCATCTTATCTGAACAGTGTTTTCATGACACTTGCTTCCGTCTGCTCTGGACCTGTGTGTGAGTCTTCTGTATGGACTCCCTTTGTCACTGTTGCTGTGGAGACACTCTGCTCCTTGGTATTTCTAGGTTTGTCTTTACAATGACCACAGAAAATGAGGGAGGTTTGTTATCTCTGTCTTACAGATGGAAATATGTGGTTTCTCCAGGGAAACTCATGTCAGAGCCAGGACATGAGCTTGTGATACAGTTCTGGATGAGCATTCCTCCTTGGGGAGAGTTATGGGGCTGCAGGGCTGAGCCCTGTCTGTTCTTAGCCCAGGAGGTCAGAACAGTGTCAGCAAGCTGTCCCCAAATTTGGCCTTTAAGGCATACTCTTGTGGACATCTTCGAGACCATGTGCCCATCCTGTGGTCTACTTGTTCTGTGTCTGACCAGGCAGAAAACCTCAGCTGCTGCAGGTGCTTTTGTTTGCCTTACTGAGACCTTTACCTCAATGTATTACTTCATGGAGACCCTGAAACAATTTGAAACTAGCGTCCAAGGACATTGCAGACACTACTGCATTTTGTATTTAAGAGCAAAATCCAAGAGGTGAATGGCTCAATGATATTGATATTTTGCATGCAAAACTTTTCTTCAATTTTCTCAGCTTTTCCCACAGGAGCAACCTGAAGGTGTTGCTGGCCCTGGATACTGTTTACATAGCACAAATGCATATTTAAGGTCATTTTGTGCCCTTACAAAAAAGGCTGATGCATCCAGTGCCTGATAGAGTAGTCCCTCTCAATATAGGACCCTTTTCAAACTGGAAGTTGGACCTGGAGCCAGAGGTCTTTTGCCTTAAGACAGCTCCTGCTGCCATTTGTATCTCAGGCATACATTTGGATCCTTCTGGGAGCCTTTCTGGAGTGTGTGTAAAACCTATCTTCCCTGATCTGTTCCCTTCTTGTTTAGTTTTTCTGGTTCTGCTCTTCCTGGCACTAGTTTGCTTTTTCCTCTCCTTCCTTCTTTTTCAACCTCTGCTCCTGAATCAGCTGTGACCGTACCCTCACAGCACTTAGAAATCATCTGCAAGTAAAGCAGTCTGTGACCAAAGATCTCCAGGACCCTGTTATCCAATATGGACTCATAGCAGTTACCCTGTTCAGATATAGGCTGTGAAGTGCCTTTTTGTGACAGAAGCCACGGTTTAGATCTGTCCTGGTGCACATGCAGCTACATGGTGAACCCATGTGGTTTCCTTTATACTACCAAGGGTAGCACAGCACTGAAGTTTGGACCGAGATTATCTTCGATCTTTATACAGAGCACTTGGGCCTGTGCCGTGATGCCTGTGTACCCAGACCGAGCAGTGACAGTCGTAACACTGTGCTAAGAAAATGAGCTGGAAATGCCTCAGATTGGACTGATCTAGGGAGTTTTCCAGGTGGCTTTTCTCCCAGAGGAGACAAAGACAATCCAGCAGCAGTGTGGTGGTACTGGCTAGGGCAGTGCCTTCCTCACCTCGAGGTGGCTTGCTCCATCTCTGCGTATCTGCTGGGCAGCAGGGTCCTGTGTGAAGGGTCTGCAGCCCAGCTGTGGCTCTCCGTATGCATTACACTAATGACATTGACTAACCATTGATGTCTTGGCTTTTTTTTTTTTTGTGTGTGTGTGTGGTTAAAAAATGAGATCCAGAAAGAATCCCAAGGAGACTCTCAGGTTGGCTTAAGCCTTGTGAAACCTTTTGTTTAATCAGAGTTAAAGCCAGCAAAAATGTTTTCATGGCATTTATCTCACATTTCATCAAATGGAGATCCCTCTGCTGTTTACAAGCCAGACTCTGCAGCCGTGTCCCAGTGAACAAGAACCAGAGTCAAAAAGGACTTACTACACCACAGCATGAGCACAGGACGTGTTTCATGTCCGTGTGGAATGGAGGGTGAACTAAGCAAACAGAATAAGCAGTATGGGTTGAGAGCTGCTTTTTACAGCTGTCTTTGTTAACAATTCGAGATGATTCTAAACATCTTTGTTAGCCAGAGACTGTAGGATCAAAGCAGTTGTGTCACACAGCAGATCTGTGTAAGTCTGGATCAAGGAAGGCTCTAGCCTGGTTGCAACTTCCAAGTGGTTTTTCATCTGCTTTTAAATCTCACTGTCACCTGACACCTCAGGAGCCTTCTATTGCTGTAATAGATTCCATACTGGTGTCAAATGCTCCTGGGATTTAACAAATGGATTAGGTCAAGTATGTGACCCTAAGACTTGTTTTATTTTCACCTCTAATCTGCATAGAAAGTTGCTGCTTTCATAGACAGATGTGGCTCAATTCAGCATAAAGATAACTTTGGATGAATTGTTCCTATTCTCACCTGCACAAGTGAAAGAAGAAATAAAGCACAGAAGTCCCATCTGAGCAAAACACCTACTGAAACACCAGGCAGAGCAAACATATATTTGGCAGTGGAATGATGAGGGAAAATAAAGTCCCTCTACGTCAGTGAGTGAACCACAGCATTATATTTGTCCCTATCTCCTGCCTGCTTGCAATTAGGGAGCTGAGATGTACACCAACATCAACAGTACCTGCCGTCTGGCCTAAATCTGGCTCGACTATCATTAGCAACAGTCTTTCTGAAGACAGGGGCACAGATGCTCATCCTGTTTTATTTTAATTTTGTTAGGATAAACAAAACACGAAACAGTCTTTATTTTATGTCACCGTTGTCACTTTGTCTTCAGTTCCCAGATAATAATGTTATCCTGCCAGTTGTTCATCCCCTGGGGTAACCAGAGCCTGTGCTTTCATGGGCAACTCAGAAGTAGCCAGAGGGGGTAACAGTTTCTGTAGCATTGATTCTGCTTCTAACTGCCCAGGCCAGGGAAGAAAAAGAAGCTTAGTCATTTTTGCATTCTTCAAAATGAGTTTATGCATTTAAAAAAGTTGGTGGCATTTTAAAAGCCACATCAGTGACTGAATATTTGTCCAGCCCTTAACTGGCAGTCAAATAAAGGGATGAGAACTGTACATTTTGCACATTTTGTTCATGGTATTTGGTACATTAATGGGAGCTGTACATTAATGTACATTTGGTACATTAATGGAAGTATGTTTGCTGGTGCAAAAAACCACCTTCCAGTGGGTGCAGATGCCTCACCAGCATTAGCCAGCCACTGAACCACCCCCAAGCTGAACGTAAATCACTTTAATAGCCATGTACTTGCTGCTGCTGTTCAGACAACAGCTGCTGCTGCTGCTGCTGGAGGAAGTGTGGACAATGCTTACAGAGGTCCTGTCTAGGAGGAGCACTTGGAAAGCACAGTCAGGCAGAAGTTAGTCTGATTATTAGACTTTTAATATGTGAACTGCTCTCAGATTACCGAGCCTTACTTATATCAGTGAGGAACAAACACAGTGTCTTAAATTAAGCATTACGTCGTTCTAGCTTTGTAGCGTTCTGTTCAATTTTTTAAAAATTCCTGTGGAGTTTCTTTCTCTTCATCACCAGGAAGCAGAAGGCTTCATGCAAACCTGTTTTGCAACCACATTTTTCACTTTTGTTTCTTGGCCTTATTCCACTGTATTAGAAAGAGACTGGCAGCAGCTGAAGGGACTCTAAAGGAAAAGGAGGCTGGCATTGGGGAATGCAGGGGTGGAAAACTGAGTGAATGGGGGCCGAAGAGCGCATGGCCTTTCTGATTCAGGCTGGCTGATTTTGTAACCAGGTTGCCAGAAGTTTTTTTAGCTCTAGAAATGAAAAATGCTTGCCTGCTTTTAACAAACAGCAACAGTTGTGTCAACTCCATTTAAGAGGGAAAAAAAAAAAAAAAAAAAAGAAGAAAAGGGCTGGGGACAGTGTGGTTGATTAAATCTGCATCCTAGGATGGATCACTCACTGACATCAGTGTCTGCTTGATAGATGATGGATTTTCTGTGTGTCAAGAAAACGTAAAATAATACATAGAGATGAAGCGGTGGAAATATTCTGGGCTTCTTCCAGAGCAGCTCTGCTTTGGTGCACAGCTAAGGAAAAGTCAGACATGAGAGCAGGGAGCACACATCCTCCTTCTTAAATGAGTAATGCAATGAAGAGGATGGGGGGCGGCGGGGGGAGAAATGCTCTCCACCTTAACTCCACCAGCTAACTTTATAAAACTGGAATTTGAGAACGTGACCAGAGCACAGTGCTGAATTCTAATGCCACATTAGCAACTTAACGCCATCTGGTTTTATGTAAGTATCTTGACCTTTATTTCCAACTAAAATCCATGGAACAGTAATATTGATTAACTGGTTTAGCTCCCTGATTGATTTATTAGCGTTCACAAGGCATTTTAAACTATTGCCATCGGATTTTAATGTAGTCCATTGAAATAAATAACTCAGTTTCAGATCTTAAATATATCCCAGGGTCCCCCTGCCAGCTGTTGTGGTTTTTTTGCAAGTTTTTTTTCTTTTTGAAAATCCCCACAAACATCTACCAAATGAACAAGCTGAAAACACAGATGCTTTCTTTTATGTTTTAGCTGTAGTGTCTCAGATATCTGTGACAACAGGAAGGATTTTCCTTTAAAAGCTGATAGCAGTGTTTTACTGGAAGGGTGAAGAATGCAAAAACTGCAGAGATTAATACACTTCCCATCACATGACGTTTTCTTACATCAGTGTAGAAGGCAGCCCCTTGACCCAAAAGTACCTGTAAAAATATTATTTGTGAGAAACCTGTCAACAGGCAACAGTTTTTTCATGCCAGCAGCAGTAACGGTAGTTCTTTTGTACTGCAGTGAAAAGTTGTGTGGGCAAACCGATGCCCCACCAAGATATCTGTGTGTACTATTAAGTGCAAAAGGGAGTGGACGCAGGGATTTGCTGCAGTGAAATAAGGTGGCGTGTCTTGTTTTCTGTCTTTTAAATCTGTAAATCCCTCATGTATGGTAAAGCACAGTGGAGTTTATACTTCTAATTTACACTGGAAGTTGCAACACATGTATCCCTAAATCGCAAGCTTTCAGGAATTTGGACCAGATGGACGTGGTTTCTGAAACAGTGTGTTTGAGGTGCATGTTACTTTCTTGATTTTGAATACACTGAGGTTCACATTTTGAAAATTCTTCCTAAATGGAAAAACTTTTTTTAACAGCTTAAAAGGAAAATGTCAAATGTTGTTACTTTTGTGACAGGATCCAGCCACGTGTCAGTTGCCTATACTGTAGATCTCTACTTGCCCTAGAGTACGATGTATTTCTTCTGTGCCACAGCTTTATGGAAGCTGTGGCACAGAGGTGTCTGCAGTAGTACAAAAATAGTTTCTGTCAGCCTTATTAGGACTTGAGTTATTCTACCTCCAAACAGTAGGTTAATTCTAACCCTTTTCTTACTGAAAATACTCTTGTAACTTGTCAGCTGTTTGTGAAAGATCCCTCTGCCATGCGGGAACCTGCTGGAGAATGAGTAGGAGAAGGCAGCTTGGCTAGTCTCACTGTCCAAAAAGGCTGTAAATTTTATAATATGTATATAGAGCCTGTGCAGAATTTTTGTAGATGCTCAGGATCAGCACTTGAGACCTAGCTGCTCATCCTTTGGATTGTTTGGCACTAAGCCATACACGGTGGAAGCCCCTTGCTGGGCCAGCATCCTCCCAGTGCATCCCCCCCAGAACCTTGATCCCCCCATCCTAAACTGATGGTATGTCACACATGAAAGCAGTTGCTTTCTAAAACCTCCGAGTTGTTGCAGATTTCTATTGAGGAGGCCAATGAGCAATAAAGCACAATCTGCTTAACATCTCAGTTTATATTATGGTCTGCTCAGGCTGGTCAGCATGGGTCTTTGCTTCCACTTCAAGCAGGATGCATGTAAGTTGAGGAATTCTCTGTTGTGTCTTTTGGCAATTATATGACTGAAAGAAATCCTGTACAGGCAATATGGCATGTTTAGGCTTCTTTGAAATGAGAATGTTTATATTCTTTGATTTTTTTGGTGATATCTTGTTCACACAACAAAACAAGCTGTCAGAGCTCATCTGCACTGGGAAGTCTCCCTGGTTCTTCTCCTATAATTATGCTGGGGCAGTTATATAGGTGATTTTGAGTAGACGTGACAGACAGAGAGAGAGAGGTGAAGGCTTTTCTTTTTCCTGGTTTGTCTTATATGGCTTCTAAGTGATCAGAATTAAACCTGAACAAGGTAGTTTTAAGCCTCTGTTGAGAATTACACTGATCTAAATTGGTCCTTATTCCTGGTCTTTTGGATCATCAGTGTCTATATTACACGCAAGAGAACCAGTCTTGACTACTGGCTACTACTGAGCAAGACTGTGCTGTACCAGCAGAGCATCTGGAGAGTCAGGGAAGAACAGTTTTCAGGTGGAATTCCAGTTCTTCTATCTGCCAAGGGACTGCTCCCCAGTGCTCCTGTTTTACTAGGATTTACATATGCAGTTTGATGCCTTCAATTTCTTCTCTTTCTACCTCTTTTTTTTTTTTTTTTTTTCTTTCCTTCCATAGAAATCGTGGATGGTAATGTTAAAATGACTCTTGGAATGATCTGGACCATCATCCTTCGCTTTGCCATTCAGGATATCTCAGTTGAAGGTAAATCTTAGTTCTTTTAAGACACTGTCAACAATGGACAATTGTGGTAATTAAATGGCTTTGCCCCTTAAAAGGCCCAGAATCTGCTCCTAGGTGAGTCGCTGGAAGATTCTAGGGAGCTGCCCTGTCACATCACTGACATTTCTGGCCAGATTCAGGTATGCTGAGAAGAGTTTTTCACATCCTGTTCTTTTATGAGATTTTAGGAGAAGCTCAAAAGGACGACTAAGCCTGAAAAACGATTTTCGTGTTGGAATCTATTGCATTTCTTACAGACTGATTTGGGGACTGGTACTGAAAATGAACCTATCTCTTACAAGTCCTGCAAAACTCTCCTCTCCAATCCTTAAAAGCTATCTCCTTATTACAGAATGTCATTAGGAAAAGAATAGTAACAAAATTGTCCCAGTAGACTCTTCCAAACAAGGAATTTTCTGACAAGTGATATTAAATAAAGCACAATTCAGTGCATTCTGTACCAAAGAGGAGTTTATTGTGGATTTTCTAGCACATGCTCTGAAGTCTCCTGCTTTCTAAGAAAATCAGTTAATTGGTGTGGGTTTTTTTTTTCTTTAGAGACTTCTGCTAAAGAAGGACTTTTGTTATGGTGTCAGAGGAAGACAGCCCCCTACAAAAATGTAAACATCCAGAACTTCCACATCAGGTGAGTTCCAAGCAAGAACTTAGCTTTACAATCCTTGTTATTTTCTTATGTCTCATGGTTTATTCAGCAGTGTTCCTGACAGGCATCCCAAGGCAGTGCAGATGCAAGTGACACATTAACAGTGTAGTCCAGAGAGACACCTAGGAAATTAGAGGCATCGGTTAAGAGGATCCAAGTATCTACATCCCGATTCCTCATTCTGGTTACAGTTGCTGTTTTCATAAAGTTCTTCAGAGCCTTAAGTCCTCTGAGAGCAGCATAGGTGTACACAACACAGCTTTTGCTCCGTGAGAACTCAGAACTCTTTAGGAGCCATGAAGTGAGGCTTGCCTCAGAAACTTTGTAGAATGGCAGAGTTGAGAAGGGATGAGAGGTTTTCTTGCTCTGCTCTTAATATTTCCAAATTGGCAGTGAAGATTCCGCATAATAGTGCTTTTTCCAGCACATCTTGGAGAACTGTATGAACCACATAAATGTAAAGCACATTTTTTCAAGAGCTTAAGTGCCAACCACATCAGTCAGTTCTTTAGTGCAGCTAGCTACTGGCATCTGCCTTTTCCCTAAGGAATGCACTTGTTCCTCCTTTAGGACTTACATTTACACCTCCTTTCAACACTGAGCTCTACACCTCTCCTTGCATGCTCCACAGGACATGCACAGAGTCCAGCACAGAGGACTGGCAAAAAGGAGGTGGCAATGCAAAGGGCAGGTCCTAATCACCGTGGATTTTTGTAGGGATTGAAAGAGATTGTTCTTGTAGTCTCATGCAGGTACAAGATGCGCTTCCTTCCCAGCACTTACAGAAACACTGCTAGCTAGAAACTAAACCAGAATTAGTCTCCTGCTGCCTTGGTGTCTTCCCTCATGCTCACACCCATCGCTGTATCTCTCCCTGGTTGAGTGCTGTTCATTGTGCTCTCTTCTGTCTCTGTTGCAGTTGGAAGGATGGCCTTGGTTTCTGCGCTTTAATTCATAGACACCGTCCAGAGCTCATTGACTACGGGAAGCTACGAAAGGTACAACTCAATTTGTTCACTAGACCAGATGCTTGGCTCCTAGGAAGTAAAGAGGGAGAAGAATTAGCTTGATCAACATAATTGGAGAACTTCAGCACAAGCTGGCAGTTGCAGGATTGAGGGGAAGGAAGGAGGGATGAATCAGTACATTCAGGCTTCTTAGTGAAGCGTGAACTTAATGAGCTTCCTGCTTGACTTTCCCTGCTTTCAGGCTGCCTTATAGGAGACACACGTGTCCCAATCCCAGCTGATGAGCCAAAAGCTGGCAAATGCAGTAATACCAAATGTGTGACTAGTTCTGTGCCAATGTCACAGGCTAGCAAGGCAAATCAGACCTAACATTTCTGTGGAGAGTTGGACAGAAACCAGTTATCTGGTGTTCAAGTGCAAAAGCCCTTCCAGGGGTCTGTGTGCCCTCACTGGACACTTGTCACGTGCATCCAGCTTAGTACTGAGCCATCTGCAGTACTGGGCTTTTCCTAGCACATAGGTATCAAGTGCCAGAAAAGCATTTGCTGTAACATTCAATTTTACTTTAAAAATTGCCACCAGTAACAGGCTATCGTGCTGCTCCAAAGTTTGCTTCCTGTGCATCTTGGAGAAAAGGTTGCTAACTGGAGGATGAGAATAAACATTCGGGGGTTTGTGGTGCCAGCAGTGTCTTGACTCGGCAGGGCGATGGAAGACCAAGCTGGATTCTCATCCTACTGGCATTCCTGTGGCCTGCTGAGATCCAATTTCACTGTATCTGTGCACATGTGGAGTGAAACATCACCAAGAGCATAACTGATGTGTTGTTATGAGGTTAATAAGCAAGAAGTTTGACCATCCAATCTCACTGGCTGGGAGTTACAGAGTGCGAACGTGCTCGATGTTAGCTAGGGAAATAAACATAGAATCCCATCACTAACAGACCTGGGCTCTTGGATCACTGTGCAAATAGACAATAGGTAAATGAGTTAATCGAATTAGCTGCATCCTTGAGGCAATTGATTGTACAATGCCTGATCTGCTTTTCAGTAACCTTTTAGATCTTTACTGTCTTGCAGAGCAGTTAATTATATTATCTGATCAGTTTTAGTGTCTGGAGTCAGCACATGATGAATAAACAGTGAGGAGAGACTGTACCTGTTAACATAAACAGCAGCAATAAAAAAAAAAAAAGGAATTATTAGACCTACATTTTCAGTGCCTGATCTTGGGAAAATAAAAGCAGCTATACAATGTGTGTCTGACAAACCCAGCCAGGTAAATACTACAGTGCGCTTCATTATCAACAAAGCTCTAGGCTAAACCCAAGCTAATCCAAGAGTGAGAGAAATTATTTGGTCATACTGCCTGCAGGCTTTTTAAGGTGAAAGAGAGGGTGATTGTTCTAGCTAAAAGCAATGTAGATTGGACTGTATTTGTTCTCATAGGAGTATCGTTAAAAGGATCCATCACCTTTTGTTCTCCACCTGCCATTGATCCCATTCTCCATCAGGTTCCCTCTGCCCTCCTGCAGTCTTCTGGCTCCTTCTGGATCATTTTTATTGTTCTGCTTAGATTACGCTAAAGGCGTGACATTAAATGCATATCTGAGAACAGCACAGCTGCAATCTTGAGCAAATAGCTGGGAAGAACTTAGCTCAGAGCCTAGCCTTTAGCTCTGGGGGTTGATGTGTGCTAAAGGGAAGTTGCCTTTTTTATGCTAGATCTTTGAAACCCATTTGTAGAACATATAAGCACAGCAAGTTCCTAAACACAGTATTTGCCTGGACTATTTCTGTATTTCTGTCCCTTGTTTCCTCCTTTATCTTTCCTCCCTTTGGCTCAGTTAAACTGATTCTTGTCCTTCTTCTTGGAGCCTACTTTCCTTCTCTCCCTTCCCTCAAAACCAGGCAAACAAACAAACCAAATCCAACATTTTGTGTCGTCCCTGGTTCTGCAGGGGACTTACCTTGCCAAAAAGACATGAGAAAGGCTGCTGAGAAGCAGCTGTCAAAGTGGATAGTAGATTAGAGGTCTACCTCCAGGTCTTTTCCAACCCTAGAGAGTGGTTAATGGCATCTCAGTTGTGTGTGCCCTTGGCAGTGTTGTGTGTTTCTGTGTACATAGACATACACAAACAAATGTATAAGATAGAGGTGAACATCAGTCCAAGCTGCTGAGATGTCTGCATTGTAACTCCTGTTCGGGCAGCATTCTTATGCAGTTAGTGTTCTCTGCTCATTCAGAGAGGCTATGTCTATGCTATAGACCCAGCATTGGCAATGTGTGCTAGCAAATGTAGCCAGTGTAGCTGCATGTCTTCCCAAAAGTTAGCCTAGCTGAAGTTGCTTGTATAGTTCAGGTCCCAAAATAAAAGGTGCAAGGGAACTCAGGTTGGTGTCAGTGATTCCCTGACACCACAGCTACTTATCTGGTTTTTATTCAGTGCATCTCTGTCTGCTATTGTTCAGCTCACTGTAGGTAAGATCTCAAGAATCTGCTCATGGTCTGCATGTGAGTGATATGCAGAAGATGGGGTTTCCCTTCCTCCTTTTACTCCCAACTGTAGCTCAACTGCGATCCAGATCTAAGACCTTTTTTATCAAGCACAGTGATGGACTGATGGCTCAGACACCCCCTCATATAGCACAATCCATATAGAAACATGGTCTGTGTACTGCAGTTGGATGCATTTATTAGAGATATTCCTGAAAACATGAGTTGTACCAACTGGATTTCTTTCCTAGTCTCTTCAGCTCTGGCAGATATAGTAAGTGCTTGCTTTCTCTCGATTTTCCTCCCCCTCTATCTCCCTTCCTGATTGCTAGTTAATAGAATATTTTATATATTTTTTATGTCACACTGCAATAATTGCCATGGCAACCTTGTGTGCTGCAAGGACTTGGAAATAGCTGGAGGAGAGAAGGCTCCCTGAGTGAGTTAGGGTTGTGGTGAAAGAGGAGCAGCCGTGGTAGTCTTTAGTCAGCAAAAGCAGAGTATGTGCCAGGTGGGCATCTGTTTAGGGCAGGTTGCTGTCTGCCACCGTTAAAACAACATAATTCCTCCAAGGTAGAACTATAGCTTTTCTCACAGTTGGCCCAGCTAGAGCCTGGCAAGTTACTACTCCTGTTCATGTCCCTGCTGTTTTTATGTTCGCATAAGCAGGGTGGGATGCAAGGCACCTCTTCACAACATCATCTGGGTCGGTGCTTTTCTGGGGTGTGTCTTTCAGCTGGGGAAGAAATCAAGGGACTGGTGACTTGGCTTTTGTTTGCTCTGCTGCCTTTGGCTCCCTAAAGTTTGCCCACAGTCATAGCGCTGCACTGCAAGGCCTGGAGCAACCAGGCCAGTCTTCACTACTTCATCCTTTTTCATGGTAGTCAACTGAAACAGGTGCTTTGAAATAATGATCAGCTGGTGTATGATGGGATAGAAATGGAAGTAGTGGGGTTTGGAGGAATTTCATAGGGCTTGAGACCCTGTTGTAGTCCTGGACAAACCCCCAGGGAAACCTTATCTCTTGCACAAAGAAGCATCACCTTCATGGTGAGTAGCTCAACTGTCCACGAGGAGTGTCGCTTTTCCCACAGGGAACAGGATCTTTCTCAGGTTTAGTTTTCTGCTCATCTCAGAGCTCATATTGGACTTAGCTTGCTTTCCGTTGCACTACCTTTAACTTAATTCACTAAGCGACTATGTGATCACACATCTTACATATGAAGCAGAAAATCTGCTGGCTTCATCGAGGTGAGTCTCCAGTTTCCCATGTGTTAAGATTTCCAGCTCTTCCTTTGGGAGTGCCCAAGCACATTAAGTTTTCCCATCAGGAAACCTCTCCCAGATTCCAGCTTAAAATTTCTTTTTAACCTTTGGCAACACTGATGCTGGTGTCATTACTTGCAAACTGATAGGAAAGCTATCTGCAGTGAGTTTGCCCCTCCCTTTCCTCTAGGAGAGGCTGACAGCTCATTCAGATGACTGTGCTAGGGAAGGATCTGTGTTAACACTAAACATTCTGTCAGGGTGTTAGTGATGCTGTGGTGGTCGTGGTCAGAATAGTGGAAATTTGATACATAGTGGTGGAGATGTTTCTACAGAAGTAGAAAATGATGGGCATAGGGAAAACTGGCGAGGGAGCTGCCACTTGGCATTTCTGGATGCTTCTGCACTTGAGTGAAAGAAAGGCTGTTACTTTTCCATCCTAAATGAAGCTAAGGCCCTGCCTGCACATAGTAAACAAGGTGTGTTCTATACCAGCTAGTCTCACCTCCTCAAGTAAGGCTTTTGGTTACACCTTGGGTCCAGAGAAGTTTCTCCACAGCAGGTAGAGGAGACAAGTAGACTGAAACTGAACTGGTACCAGCCTCTAACTCCACGGTGTAGGGTGGTTCCCTGTGGCTGAAGGATAGTAAAATCCCCTGCCTGCACTGCTGCTAAGCTCTTAAGAGGGGGATATAGATAGCTATAGATCTGATATAGTAACCATTGAAGGTGTATTATATAGGGTTAAAGTACTGTATGACACTGAGGTGGGGGCTGTTACCATGTGTGACAGCTGTTGGTTTTGTCACAGTGTGCCTGTGCAACATTTCCTTGCTTAATATTGACTTGTCCCAGTGGACTAAATGCAAATCACTGGTCGCATCTGTTTTGATGGCCTCTGTGTGATTTACTTTTGTATATGAAACATTGCTATCTATTAGCAACAGTCACCCAAAGGAACATGATGCTGATACTGGATGCCAACCTAACACATGCATCAATTCCTAGGGAAATGCTGCAGGAAACTGCTTTTCAGAGTAGCTTAGTCACCTAGTTTCATGAAGGCTGCAACCAAAGGGCTCCATAATGACAAGTGCCATAAAGGAACTTGTCTCCATAGCCATAACTTGCATGCCCATACCCTGTCTGCTGAAGCCTGCCTAGCTTCATCTTTCATGCTGGGTGATTTTAAAGGAAACTGTTGATTAGAGTTCAGGCACAGCTTAATCCTCCGAGTCAGTGCAATAAGCAAAGGCACATGATCTCAAATAAAAAAGAAACAGAGCACAGATGCCACTCTAGAAAGAAGATGAAATAATTATACTGCTTATTTCCTAATTCTTAAGGTGAGTCTTGGTGTGAATGGCACAATATGAAGAGTACCACACCATCTTCCTCTCTTTCAAAAGACACTTAGCAAACCAGGTGACTAATAAACACTTGCAGTTTATGCACCACTTTTCCTCCAACAGTAGAAACCAATAGTGCAAATGTCATTTGCCATTCATGAAGTGTATTGATTCTTCAGAATAACTAAGTATTGTGGATATACAGGAATATAGGAATCAGGCATGTATAAGGGTCTCGTACCATTTGGTAAGTGTCTTGTTGCTGATCATGATGTTTGAATGCTGGAAACAATTTGCAGAGGTCTTTCATTTCCAGTGACATCTGTGTTTTATATTCTCTTGTGTGGCTCTTTAAAATCTAGTTACCTTTGTGATATGACTCATGATGTGATAAGTCACATTTAACTTTGTTTAAGATTTGATTACTGTGTATTGATGTCTGTATCTGAAGTGCATCCTGCCACAGCAGAAGGTTTATATATAGAGGAATAGAAATGTGCTAAGGAAATGACAAGTCCTGTGCAGTGCCTCAGAGGAAAAGCAATACTCAGACAAAATGGGTACTTTTATATGTATTTATTTTGTGGAGATTTGTTAAAACATTTCTCTTCCTCCCACTCAACTGGTGTTCAACAAACTGTACACTAGCTAAGGACAGCACCCGTTGCAGATGTTGTTACTATTTTAGTATTGCTTGGCTGTTCTAACAGATACACTGATCTGCAGTTCTTTAAAATGGAAGTTGCAAATCTATTATGAGGATGAGATGTAAATGTGAGATATGGCCATTTACTATCAGTATGGTATCAAGCTAATTTTACTTTAAACTAGCTTCAAGACAAAATGTATTATTCCTTCTTGTTGCAAGTTCATAGATTATATGTTAATTATAATATCACAAGTCTCCAGGCTCTGCTTTGGAAAGAAAGCTAATTATTTTGTCCTGCTACATGAGAATTCACACATCGTTTTGTCTGGACAGCACAGTTACCTGAACCAAACCAAGCACGATAGCTCTGTTTTGAGAGAAATACTGCGTACCTTGTTAGAAGTTGATTCTGATGCTCTGGCTCTGTTTCTTTCCCAGGATGATCCTCTCACTAATCTAAACACAGCTTTTGATGTGGCTGAGAAATATCTGGATATTCCCAAGATGCTGGATGCAGAAGGTAAAGTAGAACCCAGTGGCTTTTAACTTGCTTATTCTCAAGAAATTTCCCACTTCTTCTAGGTGGACTTGTATTGCACAAAGAATTCAGTAACCTCTGAATGCTCCCTCCATCACCACGTACTAAATGTACAGGGAAAAAGTTACAATGGAATAATGAATCATGTGTTCTGTGTCCCTCTTCCTCCCGTGCCTCTCAGTCTTCTGAGTCTGGTGTGGAGATCAGAACCTGGTGTTGACACACTAGGCAGAGATGAGTGACACCTGGCTATGTCCACTGCTGACTGAAGTGTCCCCTTTCAAGAAATGGGCTTAATACTGAGTTAATGTACGGTGCAGGACTATGTTCCTTTTGCTCCAGAACATTTTTTCTGTGCTCTTTCTGACACTGCTGGCGATCTTCACTTTTGGGGGGCATATTAGTAAACTGCTGCTTCTTGACTACTCGGAAGTGTTGGGCATGAAGATCAGTCATTGATTGGGTTTGGACACCAAAGCAGAGATCCATGTTGCTCAGAGGTGCTTTTCCTACAGCCTGTGACTGCTGCCCTGAGGCGACTGGGACAGCAAGGATTACTTTTCAGAGCCTTGTCAGTACCAGCTTGGCTGTAGACTTTGAAGACTGTAACTCTGGAGTACAAACAACAGCCTGAAATAGTTCACTGGTTGTTGGCTGTTTGCCTGAAGCCAGCTGGTTTCAATGGTAGAAGCTGTATTTCAGGCTTGGTTTGGACAGGAGTAGCACTTCAAGGCTTTTGTTAAATAAGGAAGTGAGAGGAAGAAGGAGGAAAGGTGGAGATAGGACAGCTGCACCCAATGAACCTGTATTTGGGTAACAAGGATGTTCATATTCTTAGGTAGTATTTCCCATTCCCAGGGACAATTCTTGCTTTCCCTGCATTCATCATGCTGAGGTCACAAAAAATCATGAGGTTTCTGGAGTAGATCCAAGTGCTTCCTGCCATTCTGTAGGAAATAAAGCCACCACCAGACTAAGTGGATGTAGCTTCAGATATCAGCAAAGCTAGCAGAAGAGGGCCCCTTGCAGGAGCTCCCATTGCTCTTTCCAGATCACTCTCCTCCCTCATGGAGTGGAGCTAATATGCATTCCTCCACACCATTAATTCTGATCTCTGGAGGTGTTGAGTTTCCCCTGAAACTAATGAAAGGGTCTTTTGAAATTCAATGTGTTGAAATGGAGGATTGGGGCATGGAAGGGAAGGAAGAAAGGATCTTTCCTGAAGAACTGCATGGAGGAATTGCAGTATAATACATCTATAAAAGCCATGTCAACCTGCTGCCTGTTTGGATTGATTCAACCCACTACTGACAGTAATGTTCTCAGGACGGGGAAGTGCCATGACACAAGACATACTGACATACAGCTGCATTAGCCTGGCCAGACCCTGGAAGCTATTTTATCATGAGGGAGGGGAACCAGGAGGGTGATCCTGGCTTCTGAGAGACACATATCTTCTGGGGAGTGCTGGGAAGCCCTGTGGAGTTGCTATGACAAGCATATACCCCAGCAGGCCTCCTGGACAGTTGTGGTTTTCCCTCTCCTTTGCTTTCCTCCCATCAGTTGATTATGCTCTTAACGTGAGGTTTTTTTTGACAGACATTGTTGGAACTGCCCGTCCTGACGAGAAAGCCATCATGACCTATGTTTCTAGCTTCTACCACGCCTTCTCAGGAGCCCAGAAGGTATCGCAGGATCCCAAGCTCCCTCCACAGAGCACACCTGGTGCCGTTGCTAATGTCCAAACCTTTTTTTCTTTCTCTCTCCTCTCTAGCTATGGGCATCTTTATTATTATGTTCTTGGTAGAGTTGGCTGTTGGTTCAAAGTGGTGCCCCAGACATAATATGTGGGGTAGGGGAGCCAGAAGTCCCATTTCCCTGTAGTCAGTGGTACTTCCTGTGGCACTTACATATACCAGCACCTTGGTACACAAACAAATCCAAGGGAGTCAGGAGGTCTGCCTTCTCCATTTGCCTTCTGCACTGCTGCCCTGATGGCCGAGGACCTGCAGCCCCTGTTCTTGGGAAATTTCAGCTGGGATGCTTGGTCTAACAAAGGTGGAGACTACCACATAGATGCTCTGCTCAGCAGGACACTGCAGCCTGCCCCCACTGGAAACAACGTTGATACCTATTCACTTTTTTTTTTTTTTTCCTTCTTCAAAGATGGAGAAAGAGCTAACTTACTGGTTTTATGAAGGGTTCAAGGAGTACCCAAAGATTTATCTTTTACCTTACATATGCTGCAGGTTCCCACACCCTTGTTTAAGGTCTGAATCTGCTGCTTTCTCAAGTTCTGCCACAAATTCGGTTCCAGTTCACTGGGGCCTTACAAAGCATGTCTAACGAGTATGTCCATGGTGATTTTGCAAACAGAGCATTGCTTATCATGACTGAGATGCCTGGTTTTGTTCATTTGTTTCTTTTTATTTTTCCTCTTTTCTCACCCACCATGCTGGAAATTGGGCAGTTGAGTCCATGCTGTGTCTTGGCTTGGCCATTTTCCTGTTGGTAACGGAATCACTTAAGGAAAATATTTTGTGGGTGAAACCTTGTAAACATCTCTCGCCAAAACCAAGCAGCCGCCTGCACTTCAGTACTGTAGGAACAGGCAGTGCATGTTACAGCAGAGCAGATAGTGTGTAGGAAGGGCACTGTGTAGGAAGGCTCTGATCTCTAGCTCCTCAGCATACAGAAAGGCCTTGAGCGCGGGTGTTGAGACCTCCAAACAGCCTATTTGCATCTTCGGGCCGGGCCCCTGGACCACAGCTGTGAAGATGCAGAGACCTGATCCTCAGCTTAGGATCCTTCTGGATTTGGGGGGTGGGAGGGAGGGGTGCCGCTTTGAGCCACAAGCCAACACTGCTAGTCACCTTCTGATCCGAATTCCCAGCTCTCCGCATGGAAATCTGTTTGGCCTGTCCTGCAATGCATGATGGGAAGTTTTCTCCCCCTCTCTCACGCCACCCATGACTGTTTTGTTTTATTCTATGTGCTGCTTCTTACTTTATCCTTTCAACCTCTTTTCCTTCTCTGCACAGATATTATAGGCACGCTAAGGCCGGATGAGAAGGCCATAATGACCTATGTCTCATGTTACTACCACGCCTTCTCAGGGGCGCAGAAGGTGAGACTTTACCGCTAACAACCCCCTTCCCTCTCCCTGCCCCGCTCCTCCACCGAGGAACATGCCAGATCCCCCCCAGGCCACTTGCAGGGAAGCCCAGTGCCTCCAGTGATGCACTTGGATGTGCCATCTGTAGTCTTGCTGGAGAAGTGATGTAAATGTCCTTTCAGACTTGAGATGCTCCTTCCATCCAGTTTCCCACCCCAGCGGTGAAGAAAGCATTTGATAAAGCTGGCATCGGAAGATGAATGTCTGCTCTGACAGTACCCTCTTAGTGACTAGTGGGCATCATTCTGGCCAGGCGATGCATCTCCAAAAATACCACAATCAAATCGGCCTACTTCAGGAAATTTCAACCTGTCTTCCTTGAGCTACCATCCTGCCTTCCACACTCAGCCCCCACTAGATCAGTGGTCTTTTCCTAGGCTGTGAGCTGGTTACATAGCATCTTGGTGCTCCAGCCACAAAGTCCATCCCTACCAGGTCTTGAGCTTTCCCAAACTCACATTTCTCTATTCCTTGCTTCTCCCTGGTCTTTCTCCTCTCTTTCCCAAGCCACCTATATGTTTAGTTTCTCTTTCTTCTATTTGCCTATTACCATAACTTCAGTTCCTTCTTCCTCTGCTTCCTCTTTAGTCCGAGGTCTCTTTGCCTGGCATCAGGGCATTACTCCTCGGAGGAACCAAATAGTCACAGTTTGCCTTTGGACAAACTTCCTCTAAAACAGCAATTTCTCTGCAATCCTTTGAACAGAAGATAAAGGTCCATCCTTTCCTCCCATGCCGTAGCCTGGCTGGGCTGCAGCCTTTCCACAAGGTCCCTGCTAATTTCAGATTGTAGGCTTTGGAACAATAAAATCTGAAGTTCCAGACTGCATTTTTCAAATTAAAAACAGATGTAAAGTCTCCCTGGTTCCCCCAGCCGCAACCTCTTTCTCTCACTAGGCCTTTTCTCTTTGAGACACAGTCCATGTGTTGCCCAGCTTGAGGGCTATTTTGACTCCAGGAAGACTCCCCCTCTTGTATGCAGGCAGTAGGTTTCAGGGAGCAACTCTCTAGTTCAACCTTTTTGTTCTTTGACCCATTTTGTATAAATTATGTGATACTGTCTTGCTTCCAAGGAACTGGGAATATGTCCCACAGCATACTTGCCTATTTGGCATAATTTCTGTAGTTGTGACTTTTCCGCTAGGATCCTGCTTTGTGAATAGTTTGAAACCCTTAAGACCAGGCTGCAAGCTCTGACCAGCTGATACTTGCCCAGGAAGACTGTAGTCTCAGAACTCATGGCAGTGTGGTGATAAGGCCTGCTGTTTGCCGGGTGCCCTTGAGGAACTGCTTCATGCTGTCTGCTTAACCTGAAGAACTCCAGATTGAGGAAACAGCAAACTGCAGTATGAGGAGGGTTGTGGCCTGCTGCAAGAGCAGCTGTGTCCTTCACCAACCCCTTCCTCTTCTCTCTGCACCCATTCCATGATTTGGAAACCTGCTCAGCAGGTCCTGTGCTCTCATCAGACATTTAGGTGGATGCTAGGTCTCCTGGGATAACTGAGAACAACCTTCTACTGCCTCAGGACCTGAGCCAAGCAGCCAGGGCAAGAACTAGAGATGGAGCTTCTTAGTTATTAAAGCTTCAATCCCATGAAGTCTAACTGGTTTACAAGGAAGATTAAAAATTTAATCATTGGTTAGTTTTTAGCAGTCCTGATGGACCAGCAACTCAACTGTGCCCTGCAGGAGGGGCACAGCACCTTTTTGGAGCTGCCCTAGCCATGAATTAGCCTACCTCTGAGTGACACAGATTGAAACCCCTGGGCAAATGCAAAGTGATTACTGAGTACAAGCCCCAGTCCAGATTGTGTTGTGTTACCACCTCGTGCACGGCTGGTGACTTACTGTGATATCACTCCATTTTTAATTCAGATTTTTCTTTACTGCCACCAGTCCTGAAGGGGAAGTCCCATGAGCCGCTTTCTGCTTCTTTCACTCTCTTATACTGAGCCTTTGAAGGTACAGGGTCCCCGGCCTGACATGTGTGTGTAGATGGCTGCTTTTTCTTTATGCCATTTATATATATATTTGTAGGTATACTTGCTTTGGTTGGTTTGCTTGTTTTCTAACCGCTTCTGACTTTCACACTAAATGCATGCAAATACTGGTTGGCTTAATATTTCATAAACTTGATTTCTGGGGTGAAAATTTCTAACTAATGTTTTATCATTTTATTAAAAGATTGTGTTTGGCGTACAGTACTCTGGAGTGGTCCTCTGAAGCCAGAGGACACCAACAGGCAGGCATCTTCCCTACATAGTGCACTGTGGGAATGCCTTCCTTTATGATCCTCCTCAACAAAGAGAACTGGATCCATGAGCTAGAGGGACAGCTCACTCCACTTTCATCCTAAGCAGTCCAAGTCAGGGTTGAGAAGTACAGAAAAAACCCAAAAGGCAGAGAAATTACTGCTACCTTGGCCATTCAGATTTCCATTTTGAGTCCACCAAACATCACATGCATATCACACAGCAGTGCGGTACTGAGTGGAAGGCCTGGGGCTTTCTCTCCCCATAGTCTCTGAGTGCAAGTACTCCAGTATGTCAGCATGATGCTGCACTGAAGCTGATCAGCTCATACAGATTCTTTGAGAATATAGGTATGCAGCTTCCAGACCCCAGGATGGTGCATCTTCTCAGTGCTGCTCCATGCCTTGTGGGCACCCAGTCTTTTTTGGAGCCAGCGTGAGCATCCTAAATGCATCATTGCCTTTAGGAGTGGGGGGAAACCAAAATGTCTTTTTCCACTCCTCTAATGAAGGGGAAGGGGAAGCTGCTTTGGCCTCATGTAAACATCTTGGCGTGCCACTCTTCTTTTACCTGGAAGTGTTTCATTGTGGTTGCCATCACCACAGAGGCTCATTAGCAGCAGTCTGCGGGGTATTTGTGGAGGTTACCTGAAAGCACTGGGATCCTTTTGACCTACCTTGCTCAGAGCAAGTCAGTGTAACACCTTGCTCATGATACTAATGGTGATAGTGGCCACAGAGCCTTTCCAGCTGCTGCAGCAGCAGTACACTGTTGCACAGAGCAGTCTAGAGCAGGCAAGAACCACTGGGCAGCAAGTAGTGATAGGGGAGAGAAACCCTCTACACTTCAGCCATCAGGATCATACAAATAATGTCATAATTGCTGACATTCAGGGGGCTTTTGTGTTTGGACAGATGTTCAGCATACACATATATACACACATACTAAAAAACTTGGGCAGCTGGAGGAAATCTATCATTGGATACATGTAAATAAGCCTCCATGAACTGGGGTCCCTCCTGCACAGCTGGCTGCTGCTGCAATGAACTCCTGGGGTGTGAAAGGAAGAAAGTTAAGAGGGTGTAGGGAGCTGCTCTTCTGGCACAATTGAGATAAACATCAGCCACCATCACTTCGCTACAGTCACTAGGCACATCATGGTAGGCCTCTGGGAATGTCTTTTTGACATACTATTTGGACCCATGTCTATAAAGTTTTCTCTGGATATCAAAAGCACCCCATAAGAGTACATACTTCAGTTAAAACCAGATCAAAGTACAAGCCTTCTTAAATGTAACCATCGTTTGCACTTTTTGCAGGTTTTTTTAAGTGAAACTGCTCTTTCTCCTGTACAGGTCCCTTTGATGTGTTTTAAATTAGTTAATATTTGTGTATGTGCTGGCTGACCCATTTTAACGAAGGGACAGATGACTGAATATATGTTTTTACAGCTTCTTACAAATGAATAAGATTGCCAGATCCCCTGAGACCTTAGCAATCCATACAGCACTGTATAGCCTATGACTTTATTGCTAATTCTTGCTGCCTCACATCAGCTGCAAAAATTAGAGGATTTTTCTCAAATGGCCTTAGAGATTGAATAAATAGATAATAAAAGGCCTTTTAAAAACACAAAAAGGTTGAAATTCACCAACTATAAGCGCAGCAAAACTTCTTTTAGCATCAGTTCCACACATAGTTTTTCAGCAGGATGCAGCATTCGCAGTTGGCATGTACTATCTCCTCTATCTCCCCTTAGTCTCTGTAAGGAGGACTACTCCATACGGGTCCTGTGAGTGGCTCTAGCACCTTTTCTGGACACAGGGGTGATAGCTGTACTTTAGTAAGAGGGTGCTGAGCAGGCCCCTGATACCCATCACAGGAGCACATCCTCTGAGGCTTTGTGGTATGGCACCTACCATGATAATAATAAAAGGAGCTGATATGTGCAGATACATGCTGTGCAAGGATCAGCCTCTATGTTCCTTTGTTCCAAACACATACATGGCACTCCAGGGCAGACTGACTACTCCTGAGTTCACAGCTTACTTAAAAAGATTACTTTGTTCCAAATTCATGTTTTAACATGGTCAGTTTCCTACAGACAACAAGGTTTTGGTCCAACAATGGAAAAAAACCCACAAAACCTAAATAGCAACAACAGCCTTTTTTTGTTGTTTTTGGTGAGACTTGTTTTGGGAGAGTAAACAGAAAGATTACCCAGAAAAGGGGGAAAAAAATTCCTCTTCTCAGCTGGATCATGAGACCCTGAATACATGGTAGGTGTCGTGCAGCAAGATGCTGGAGGAGGTGGCCCTGTAATGAGTGCCAGAAATACAGGGAAGCTGGAAGACGGCTCTGTTGGGCAGAATTTCAGGTTAAGAGGAGTATCTACCACTTCATCTTCCTAAAAAAATCAGGAATATTCTGAAGTCCAGTCTATGGATTAACTCTGTTTAAGTAGTTCTTTCCCTGAGTAAAAGCAGGTAGAGAGTCTCATCAGCCTGACACACCTCAGTGTTGCAGCTCTGAATGCTGGTGAGAGTGGTGGTGGCAGAAACTGCGTGTCTTTGTAAAGAGACAGCCAGGGTTCCTCTGGTAGGAAGCAAACATCAGGGCCCTCATATGAACAGTTCCAGAAAAGGCATAAAAATGTAGCTGTCTCACAACAGGTAGGGTGGGATCGGTAGAGCTGAGAATCTCTGAAGGAATGTCTTCACCTGAGAAAGGAAGAATAAATTATTATAGAAGGTTAAATGGAAGGCAGAGAGGTCAGGACAGACATTTTGAAGTGCAGACAGGTTGCTAGAGCTGAGGGTAGGACACTTTACCTGCAGGTATGTAGCAGGAAACTAAGCTGCAAGCTTTTGGTTTTGTTGGGATTTTTTTTTGTGTGTTTTGGGTTTGGTTGGGTTGTTCTTTTCACACTTTTCCCTTCTTCTGTTTTTCTTCTCTTCATCAGGCGGAGACAGCAGCAAATCGTATCTGCAAGGTGCTGGCAGTCAACCAAGAAAACGAACAGCTCATGGAAGACTATGAAAAACTGGCCAGTGATGTAGGTGTCCATGGTGCTGTTGGTTTCTGGGTGGTAGTATGTGGAGAGGAATTGTATTTAACGCTGATAACTGATCTCGGTAATTGTATTTGCCCATGTTTCTCTAGAAAATTGTGCTTGAGAAAAATTAAACATCAAACTTACTTTAAGGGCAAGAGCAATCTGCTTTAAAATAGAAATATTCCATAGAGCAATCTTTGAGCTTGTCTGTTTATTAAGAGCAGACGCAGAAATGCTAAAATTAAAAGAAAAATCAAGCTGGTTTAGCTTGCATTCCTCGGGACTATACAACTTCATAACATCTTTCTAACAAATGGTATTCTGATGTACTGCAGAAGTCAGGAATTGGATCAGAGAGAATGGAAGTTAGGGATAATTGAGGGAAGAAATATGCATTTGCTGATAGTTGAAAAGAATCTGTGTAAGATACAAGCTGGAGGCTGCTTTGGTTAACTGAGAAGACTGACAGCTGTGGAACTACAGAATTGACCAAATGTGGACTGGAGCATGTTTGTGGGAGATAATTAGGGAGAGAAAGACAGAGAACAGAAGAGCAAACATAGCTCTTGAGCTTGGTTTCAGCCTGGTCTGGAAAGTGTAGGACACTGCTCCATTCACACTGTAGACTGCATTAGCATTCTGCCAGCTCCCCAGATAGATTTGCTAAGGAGGGTGATTCAGAGAGCCACACTGACTTCAAGGAAGCTAAAGTCTTATCTGGGGGCAAGAATTTAATTTCCCCTGTCAGACCCTTCTGGAGATAGTAAGACTTACAGCATCCTTTAGTTATGCAACAGTCCAGAAAAACTCGTAAGGCTTTAGTGTAATCTGAGGACATAGTTTGGTCCTGATTGTGCGAAAGCTGTGTCTTAAAGCATGTTGGATTGGCAGTGCTGCAAGAAGCAGTACTACTTAGTGTGATAGGGAATGGGCTGCTCATTAAGAGAAAAAAGGAACTTCTAAAAAAGCTCACCAACTTTTCTTTACTAGCCCAGCTGGTGGCAGAATCTTTCTGACAACAAATGTAAAAGTAAATGGTCCCTAATGAGATCAGAGCAACATCTGTCATTTGAACACAGTTTTCAGGTTAAGGCTTGTCACTTTTTTTCCAGCTGCTGGAGTGGATCCGTCGCACCATCCCCTGGCTGGAGAACCGGGCCCCAGAGAACACCATGCAAGCCATGCAGCAGAAACTGGAGGACTTCCGGGACTACCGCCGCCTGCACAAGCCTCCAAAGGTCCAAGAAAAGTGCCAACTTGAGATTAACTTCAACACCTTGCAGACCAAGCTGCGGCTCAGCAACAGGCCAGCCTTCATGCCTTCAGAAGGGAAAATGGTCTCGGTAAGTGGGGGTAACAGTTCATATATTTCCCAACCATGCTTAAAAAAAAATGGGACTCCTTTTCTGCCCATGGGTGGGCAAAGTCCCACCTTCAGAGTGAGCTATTCTGTGGTACGAACCCTACAGAATATAGTTTAGTGAGGCCATAACAGGAGAGAGTCAAGCGATCATTGCTTCCTTGTATCTAAACCAGACTCTGAGGCTCTTCACAAGTTACATGCCTTCATGAGGAGACATCTGGGTCTCTCTCTCATGTTGTGATAATTGAAAAATGGTTGGGTTTTCTCGAAGTTTCATATGGGGAAGTGTTTTGAAAGGGACTCTCCTGCAGACAAGTATATCATGACACTGCTAGTCCTTATCTTAAGTCTGGCACTTTGTCTTCCTGACCTGTCCATACAACCCTGTGAGATTAAAAGCCCACATCCACTCTCTCCAACCAATTAGAGCCACGTTGCTCTTGGAGACTAGTGCTGACATACCTCTCCCCTCCACACCATCTTCTAACCTGCATTTTCTTCTCATGCTTCTGTCTCTAGGATATAAACAATGCCTGGGGTGGCCTAGAGCAGGCTGAGAAGGGCTACGAGGAGTGGCTGTTGAATGAGATCCGGAGGCTAGAGAGACTGGATCACCTGGCTGAAAAGTTCCGGCAGAAGGCATCCATTCATGAGTCCTGGACAGATGGTAATGCCAACCTACATGCTTCCTGTTGCCTGCCTGCTGTCCTTTATGTAGGGAGGAAGAGATGACTCATGTATAGGTCCTTCCATGAGATTTTCCTCTTAAGAATGCTAGATTCATTTTTTGTTTCATTAGAAAATAACACATGAAAACGATCTCTGTTCTGCTACGTCATGTGGCCACGTCAACATTCCCTAACTGTTGCAAAGTGAAAACTTCGAATATGAAAATAACTGCAGAGCAGAGGAAAAGTTACTCTACAGTAAATGCTGCAGTTGGCATTTACAGAACCAGCACAGTCCCATTTGCAGATACTGAGACAAATCCAGTATAAACTGTGACGGCGCTGGCTTGAGCCGAACTATGTACCCTGTGTTGTTAATGGTGAACTCACATTCTGTTGTTTGAAAATGAGGATTGTGCATCTCTAGACCAGCATGTGTGAGGACAGACCTCGGGCAGGGTGTCTGGAGTGGAGCAGATGCCCTTTTGAGGGACTCTGGGGCTGTCTCAGTGTCAGGGACCTGCCTTGTGGGGCACTGGGTCCTGTCCTTCATTCTCCTATCCTTTGGCTCCCTCCCCAGGTAAGGAAGCAATGCTGCAGCAGAAGGATTACGAAACTGCTACCCTCTCGGAGATAAAGGCCCTGCTGAAGAAACACGAGGCCTTTGAGAGCGACCTGGCAGCACACCAGGACCGCGTGGAACAGATCGCTGCTATTGCACAAGAGCTGAAGTATGGCACCCCAGCATATGTCCCATCCTTGGGGCCAGAGAGGCTTAATCATCTTTGCCCTCTGCCCTCTGGGGGCATAAATCAATCCCCATACAAAAATGTTGGGAAGTCCCAGTGTTTCTGAACATTATCTAGGATACTGGTCTCCAATATCCGGATGCACCAGAAGAGCAGGCCAGAAAATGGATGAGTCATGGGTGCTGATGAGGGGGCGGCAGAATTCTATTCCCAAGCCAAGTTTCCATCCTCTTCCAGCTCGTTATGCTGCTGTGAACCCTTTCCTAAAGAGTCTGACCTACCGCTGGCGCCTGATAGGTTTCAGAGTTGTAATGCTGTCATATTTTCCCAGGAGCAGAAGGAAACAGCAGAGCATCTCAGTTTGCTCCCTTTTATCAGGAAAATCCTCCTTATTCTGGCAGAAAAAAAGCCCTGCTGGTGCTTAAGCCCATTGTGGCCTCTGCTGCAACCCAGGCCCCTTTGCTCCAGGAGTACATGGACTCCAGTGGACACTTGCTCCAGGGCATCCCCATAGCAGCTCGGTTGACTCCTTGCTTCCCCCAGCCTGGAAACCTTTACCTCCACTCCTTTTCCTGGAGTGATGCAAGTTACCAGGAGAAATGGCATCTCCTCAGGGCAGGAGTTTGGTTGCTCAGGATAGCAGGAAAGTAAAGGGCCGGCCTCTGCAGCACAGGGAGAGAGATGTTAAAGCCCTGCATATTTCTTGGCAAAAACAGTCTGAAAAACTTGGCTTTGACTTTGTTTCCTATTTTAAAAATATTTGTATATCACACTGACCTATCTCAAGCTAGTGTCTGGGCTAAGATCAGTACTCTTGGACCGAAGGACGTTTTTCTCTAAAAAACCAGGATTATTGGATCAAGATAATTATCTCCTTTAACAACACGGATTTACACAATTGCTCCCTTGTCCACTGGAGGATTGACCTTGGAACAGGAGGAGGTTTCAAGGCCATCCTCCATGTCAGGAAGATTAAACCCAAGGCTGGCTAGTCAGCAAGCATTAGCTGACCTGCCACTTCCAAAGCACACATGCTTGCCATCCAAAGCAGCTGCAGCTCTTAAGAGCAACAGGGAAGGCTGTGCCCTTAGCAGGGAGAAGTGATTTCTTCCCAAGTGTGAGAACAGCAGGCTCTGCCGTCCTTCAAAAAGCCATCTTCCATCTTGGCAAAGAGTCCATGCCCTGAAAAACCACAGCTGAGCTCTTTTCTCCTCCAGAGATGCACTGCCAGGGAGATGGAGAGGGTCTGGAGGAAGCCACTGCGGCTGCCCATGCCAGGCTTGCCTCGGGGCACGGCACACTCCACTTCCCAGCAGTGTAGTGGTCCAGCATGGGTGTGTTACAAGCCAGGCTTTCAGGAACGGTTCATTTGCAGTGCTGGCTCTGCAGCAAAGTAGATCAAGGAACTGATCTGGATTAAAAACCCAGCAAAGAAAAAGTTATTTTTAGCCCAAATCAGTTTCTTGACTAGTTTACTGCAAGACTGCACCAACAGTTGTGCCCACACACCTCGGGAGGACAATACAATGGTGGGAATAAACAAGGCTGGGGGAGGCAAGAGGCAAGTGTTTAAACCCCCGTTACTGCTTAGAGAAATGCTCATCAGATGACCCAAACCACTCGGTAGCCCAGTGAGTGCTTTCTCTTTCAAAGCTGACACTTCCCAGCTTGGCTGGACTCCCTCTGCCTGTAGGTTTCTTCCTCTTTGACCATGTGCAGAACCACAAGCACAAAGCAGAACAAGACTACAAGCATTAGTTTACCTCCATGCTCTCCTTTCCCCAGCCATACTCTTACCAGCCCAACTTCCATGAGTGCCAGCCTATAGATAATCTCATCAAAGCACTCCCTGTCAGGCATATAGGATAGAAACCTACACTGTAATTCTGGGGTTGTCCTAAATAAGTGACTGGATTGTGTAATTTAGCCATTCCTCACCACCTGTACTACACAGTTCTTAGAAAGCCCTTAAGCAGTTTCTTTGCATTCATAATAGAATCTTGACAGCCCATCATGATGTACAAGATGCTGGTAGTTAGCCTAGATGATGTTCTTAAGCAGAATACATATTGCTCTGCTCGTAATTCGTTTATTCCCAGTTTGAGCAAAAGTCTATACTCCCTTCCCCCAGTGCCAAGTTATTCCCATCAGGCAGCCAGCACCAGTGTTTGTTGAGGCCTTGGGTGGTGGTTGTTTTTCTTCCTGTTCTGTGCTGTTTGATGTACCCTAGCATACAGTGTCTCCAAAACTAGATACTGCTGTCCTCCTGGCTTGCTTTACTTGTAGAGACCATGAGCTCTTTGTCTGAATCTGTCCTCCTTAAAGCTGATAAAGATTTTAAACAGGTTTCTCTTTCTTCTCCAAATGGTCTTTATTTGACTTCTTGTCCCTTTTTTCCCCCACCCTTTATAGTGAGCTGGACTATTACGACTCTCCCAGTGTCAATGCCAGGTGCCAGAAGATCTGTGATCAGTGGGATAATCTGGGTGCCCTAACCCAGAAACGTAGAGAAGCCTTGGAGGTGAGATATGTTACAAGTTGGTCCTTTGGGATTATGTGCGTAGGTCATTTGCGGGAAGCAAACTGCAGTAAGCATGAGCAACCACTTTCAGCTCTTTTGTGCACTCTTAGAACATCCTGGACTGTGAATGAGGGTTACATTTCAGTATATTTGGCCTGGTTTTCCCCTTCCAGCCCAACTACAAAGTGATTTGTTTGCTCAGACTATTGATTTATTTCTACTTTTCTGTGTTTTGAAATTCTGTTCTTCTTGAAAAAACTGTCCTTGTTTTGTTTTATTTCAAAGGACCTCAGATTTTTCCCTCAGAGCAAAAAATCCATCCTATGTGTAATCTCTTCACAGCAGAGAGACTTTTGCTGTAGTGCCATCCTGGGAGCAACTACGAGGTCTGAAAGGAAGGAGCAGCTCAGACAACCCACATGTCTACATGATTATTCTTCTCTAACCATCTATGCTTTTTTTTTTTTTTTTTTTTTGTGCATGCCCAGAGGACAGAGAAGCTACTGGAAACAATTGACCAGTTGTATCTGGAATATGCCAAACGAGCTGCCCCTTTCAATAACTGGATGGAAGGGGCCATGGAGGACCTGCAGGACACATTCATTGTTCACACCATCGAGGAGATCCAGGTACAGAGTAGTCTTTTGCACCAGTCAGGATGGGACAGAGAGAAGTCAGGGGTCTCCTGGACTCCCTAGTGATGCTGAATTTGTAGGTCATGTTTTGTTGCTTCTACTCTAGTGAGTGAGCTTTAGCAAGAGAAAGAAAAAGGATGTTGTTTTCCCTTTATTCTCTCTAAAAACCTGGATCTGAATAGGTATGAAACCTGCTCACACCATCTTAGCTGGGCACAAAGAACTGAAAGTGGATTTTTCATTGTAACGCCAGAGCCTTATTAATGAAAGCCTGAAAACTGAGAGTCTTTTAGGATCTTGTGGATTTTTTAACCCACATGAGCAAAGCTTAGGGCTGCTCACAGGTTCTGCAGGTCAGTTGTCCCATGTAATGTCATGTTCAGGTCATTTGGTCCTATGTGATAGGATGTGCCATGAGGGCAGTTATCAAGCTGCCAGATGGGTTTCAGTGCTGAGCGCAAGAAAAATGAGAACTGTCCACTTTGGTCGTGGATTACCATTTGAAAGGAAAGCCTTCTTGCCTCCTTCAAGACAAGAGACAGTATCTCAGTTTTCCCCACTCTGAAAGGGTGTTATGAAAGCAGCTCGAGGTATCTACAGGTAATTTTCAGACCTCTGAGAGCAGGAATTACTCTTCCCTGGGTTGTAGTGGGGATTTCTATTTCTCCAGCTTGATGGGCTCATGAAAAGAATCGAAGTCAGCTCTTTGCAGGAATGGCTGATGGCAAAGTGGCCATCACTGAGGCGGTGAATGGGAGACTAACATGGGACTGTGCAGCTGGGGGGCCAGAGAGGTAGTGAAATGGCCTTAGCCTGCTATCAGCTCTGTTACCGAGCTGCTACTTGTTTCTTACACCCTTCCCTCCTGAGCAAAGGAGTTCATTAAGTCCTTCTTAACACAGAACAAAACTGAACAGCATTTAAACACTTTCAGCATCTCTCTGTGACTGTTTGCAGTATCTGTCCCAGCCCCCTAGACTTGCATTCTATCTGTACGGCCACTGCAGCAGCTGCAAAGTCATGAGTCACCATGTAGGGAAGCAATTTTACAAAAAGGAGTTACAGTGTATGTGTTGTAAGAGAGTTGTCAATCATGTGGTTTACTTTCATCCTCCCTTCTGTCCACACTGTTCCCTCGTTATCCTTGCACACACCTCTCTGTCCCCCATTTGTTTTGCTGCCTCTTTCCCTGCGTTTGCTTCCCTAGTCTTGATCTTCCAGGCTTCTGGGATGAAGTACTTTAAAGGCCTGTGGAAGCAACAGGAGATGAGCCAAGACCAACTGGCTTGTCAGCTGTCCACAAACTACTGGCAAGTGTGCCCCACCATCAGTCCTTGGAGCGCAGTCCAGGCACTGCAGCAAGACGGGGAACAGAAAGGGCCTGTTGTGTTCAGGGAGGAGGAGCTGGTTTTCAGCGGCAGGAGCACATGTTGCCCGTACGAGTTTGCTGTTGGCTCGAAGACCTTCACCTAGTTCTAACTGACTCTGATCAGACTGGATCTGACTTCCGTTATTCATCTGGAGTTATCTTAGGTGTAGAACTAGTGCATACCTAGGGGGAGGAGAAATAAAACATGGGGCATTTACACTAGTGAGATATGACTGCTTTATGTTAGTAGTCGGATCTTGTTTCCAAAGGGGCTGATAGGCAATCACTGGGCAGTGTTGGAGAAATAGTTCCTCCTAAATTATGAGCCAGAATTATTCCACCTTTTTCTGGGGTGTCATCTCTGTCACTGGTTAACATGGGACAGAAGCAGAGGGAAAACAAGACATCACATCATTTAACTACTTAAAACAGCCTGTTTATTGATGCTGAGAGAACCTGAAAAGTGTATTAGAGTAGCCTGCTTTGTATCATTGTAGTACATAAGCTTTTGCAGTCACTTCTGCAGGGGTACATTTGCTGAAGAGGCTATTCAGTGACTAATGCTCTTACCCTCCCTTTGCTGCTGCCTTCCTTCTGCAGGGATTGAGCACAGCTCACGAACAGTTCAAAGCAACTTTGCCAGATGCCGACAAGGAGCGACAGGCCATCCTGGGAATCCACAATGAAGTCTCAAAGATTGTCCAGACGTACCACGTCAACATGGCAGGAACAAATCCTTACACTACAATCACCCCACACGAGATCAATGGCAAATGGGAACATGTGAGTTCTTTCCAGCCTTGCAAGTTAGTGTGGGAGGGTGCTGCTGCTCAGTCACTGGAGACCCAGGAAGTGGATTATTGACTCCTCTGTTACCTTCTCATGCTTACTGCTGAGCTTTGAGGTTTTCTGTAAATTATTTGTGGCTCAATTGCCACATGCTTGGAAAGTGGAGGAGATCTTTCATAATAATGCCTGGGGGGTGTCAGATCCCTTTTACTTGCTATTTTTTAATGAAAGATGCTAAATTAAAAGGCTTGAGGTTTTGAGTCCTCAGCTGACCTGACAAGCAAGTAAATAGAGCAAGTGAGTCAGTATCCTTTTTCACCATTCAACCCATCAAATATTTTATCTCCACAGCCAAATAGCTTTCCCTTACTGTGATCCTAAAAGAATGGCTACACTCCATACAAGCTGTGTTGATGGTTCTTACTACCAAATAAGATCACCTAAGTGTGATCTGAACAGGGTCCTACAATTCAGTTAGCACAAGCCACCAAAAACCCAAGTAGTGAATGGAAGCAGTAGTGAAAGGTCTTCCATGGCCCAAGATGAGTTTGTAACATGCATCCTACAGCAGATAGGACTTGCATTCCATGAGCTTTCCCACCGTGTCCTAAACCATACGACTGGTTGTTTTCAGTGCCAAAACCCAATCTTCCCTTCCTTGTGGCAATTTCTACATTTACTATGCATGTACCTTTGTATGTACAAACTGCACACTTTGCTTCTCTTTGCTGTAGGTGCGGCAACTGGTTCCCAGAAGGGATCAAGCCCTGATGGAAGAACATGCTCGCCAGCAGCAAAATGAACGACTTCGTAAACAGTTTGGTGCACAGGCCAATGTCATTGGACCCTGGATCCAGACCAAGATGGAGGTAGTGCTTTGCTCATTTTGAAACAGTCTGTTTTCCTCTGTGATCTCCACTAATATTCTTAGCCTTGGTCTTTCTTGACCATTATCACGGTCATTCTTCCTTCAGGTTACATCAAGAGAAGCTTTCACAGAAAATACAGAGAATCCCAAGACTGGCATCAGTTACTGAAGTACTCGTACTTCTCGTCCCTTAACTCTTTAGTACTGAGATAAAAGCCATGACTTAAAATGGGGACACTGGTATTTTAACAGAGTTGTGTTTATAGGCAGAAAGTCAAAAACCCTAAATCAGAGGCATATTTTCTGTAACTGCATTCACAGCAATGGTCTTGATACATGTGACAAAATAGATACAATTAGCATATCAAATATCAGCAGAGGAGACATAATTTTAAAGGAGATCTCTCTTTAGGTAAGATTGGAATTAAAGTAATTGGAGTTGATGAAATGGAAAAATAAGAAGCTATTACTGATGGCAGGAGCTGTAAAGAAGAGAACAATTACAGAAATATGTCTGTATAAAGGGACTAAGTCAGTGGCAGACGGTACATCAGAAAAAGATCTGGCTTGGTACATTAGTAGCTTATGGACTGCAGTTCCCTTTTCTTTATGTCCTTGTATTAGACACATCTCATGTGACTCACCTCACTTGGAAAATGTTCAGGGCTTTGCTAAAATTTTTGCTGACGCTGTCTCGGCTCGTTTAAAGTAGCTGCTCCATGAGATGTATTTTTTTTGAATCATCATCCTATGTGTGTGGAATAGATGCTATAAATGTCAAGCATGTTGGGGCTTGTCCTTCCAATGGGGTCTGACTCCTTTGACTTTGCTAATGCAGGAGATTGGCCGCATTTCAATAGAGATGCATGGGACCCTGGAGGACCAGCTCAACCACTTGCGGCAGTATGAGAAAAGCATTGTGAATTACAAACCAAAGATTGACCAGTTGGAAGGAGACCACCAACAGATCCAGGAAGCCCTTATCTTTGACAACAAGCACACCAACTACACCATGGAGGTAAATGTCTTGGCAGCAGATCAGCCAGCCTCATCTGCTGTGGTCAGTTAGCATCAGCCACATCTTGCTCAAGCAACCATGTTATGGATCTCAGGAGAATGGAGAGCTTGACAATGTGGCCAAGAATGCAACAACGTCATTGAATTTCTTGTTTGCCTTGCTGTACTTCATGACAACCCATTCCAATGTACTTCCAAATACAGATAGTAGAAATAACCTGAATGAGATCAACAGTACTGCTTGAAAATTTGGCTGGTCTCGTTTCTCCTGCTACTCATTGTGGCAGCCTATTAGCTGGGATTAGAAAGATCAGGGGAGTGCTGGTGAGTTTGAGCTGCCACAGCCTGGTAGAAGAAGAAAGTCCAACAAAAGCTATTTAAAAATGGAGTCTGGCTTTCTGTTGAGAATGTGAATTTTCTTGGAAGCAATCTGAGTTCAACATGAGTCCAGCAGAACACAGGCTTTGAAACTTAGTTTTTGGGTTCTGGACGGTTATCCATTAAGCAGAGCCAGTAGAGCATCAGCATCTTCCAAGGACTGTGGTTTATTTATTTTCTTGGTAAGGAGAATTTTCTGCCCAATTAAGTCTTAGAAGCACTGGGTTTGATTCTCATTTGTGTTAAAATATGTTCCTCAGACAAGACAAAGGAAGTTTGCAATAGGATCAAGGCTCTCTTAGGATCAGGAAGTGGCCTCTTCAATAATTTTTTTTTTTTTTTTTTTCCCCAGTCAAAATTCAGATTTTAAACATCTGGTTGGCTCACACTTCGGATGAGAATGAAGCTTTTTGAATTCTCCTGCCTTGGCCACCAGGATCATTTATTTTGTAATAAATAGCACATTTGACCCACTGGCCTCAGAGGAAGAAGAGCTACTTTTTAATTTAAAAATTCTCCTGTCTTCTTTTCACAGCATATCCGAGTGGGCTGGGAGCAGTTACTAACAACAATTGCTAGAACTATCAACGAAGTGGAAAACCAGATTCTGACCCGTGATGCCAAAGGAATCAGCCAGGAACAGATGAATGAGTTCCGGGCTTCTTTCAACCATTTTGACAGGGTAAGTCAGTGCTGACTGCAGCTTGGTAAACTACAGGCTTCCGTGTTGACTGCATGGTGCAATAAAAAGCAAACAGTCACTGTGATAAAACTAGACCAACAGAAGATGTTTCATTCTTAAAAACACCACTCCTGTGGAGCAGTCATTCCTGTGAAGACTGCTAAGTGACCATTAGGCTGGGAGGAGAAGTGTGTGTGTCTTCACAGGAAACAGCTAAGTTCCCTGATA
This sequence comes from Ceryle rudis, assembly GCA_033439905.1. Classification (NCBI taxonomy): domain Eukaryota; kingdom Metazoa; phylum Chordata; class Aves; order Coraciiformes; family Cerylidae; genus Ceryle; species Ceryle rudis. Next base: position 85,098 of record JAAGNO010027734.1, read on the forward strand.
AAGCTAAAGTATGGGAAAGTTTGAGGGCTTATCTAGGAAATCAGAATTTTACCTGGTTTCTCCAGAGAGTGAATTATTATCTTGATTTGTAAAATACTTTGGAGCTGCTGTCCTCTTCTCAGACTTTGCATAAACCTGTGTTGAAGGACCTGATATTGCTCCTGTGTGGAACAAACAGGAGAATCTATACACATTGCAGCATTGCATGACACAGGTAAACTCTGATGTAAAGCATGCCTTGCATTACTGCAGAAATACATGGCAAGGCACTAACGGGTGCAACAAGAAAGGAATTCTTTAAAGGAAATTCTCCTCCCTTCAGTTTGCCAGCCTGTCTGGAGCTCTTCCTTCTACAACCCCGAATCACAAAAGTGTCACGCAGGGAAGCAGAGACCTCAGCTCAAGCCTGAAACAGGCTCCATTGTCAAGCTCTTCAATGTAGTCTGGAAATCCATGAGCAGCCTGCAGAGATACTAAGTCAATGATGCAAATACAGGTTGCTGTCCACCATGTGCTGCACCCGTTTGAAAGGTCTCCAGAGAACAGGGCTGCAGCCTGCCCTCAGAGACTGGTAACACTTTCAGATTGCTGAACGCTGGTTATTTCAGCTCTCCTCTAGCTCTAAGAAAAACAAAAAACATGGCTCCTTTTCTTAGCAGAGGGACCCATACACCCCCGTAGACTTTCTATTTTGACCTTCCTATTGTTTGCCGCTTCCTCCACAACAGTCTGAATGATAATGCAGAGAGAATGTGGGTTTCCCATCTTCAGCTAGGTATTTGATTATGAAGGCTTAATGCTGACTTTAAAAGCTTGGACATGTTCCTGTGCAACCTGCTCTAGATGACCCTGCTTTGGCAGGGAGGTTGGACTGGATCATCTCCAGGACTCCCTTCCGATCCCTACCATGCTGTGATTCTGTGATTTTTTTTCTGAGCAAAGTCGCTTGGAATTGGCCCCACCGTGCTGTCTGCAGTTTCCTTGATCTGGCCAGAGATGGTGGCAGCAGGCAGGGGTTCTTCAGTGCTTGGGAGCTGTCCTGAGCTAAAATTCTGTAGCGTGCATGGGGATTCTCAGTTCCTGTGGTAGCTTGTGCATAGTTTAATGGGTACATCCAAACACTGGGGGAGCGGGGAGTGAGCAAAGGGAAGAGCAGCTGCCAAGCCGTGTTGTGCTGCGCTATACAGCAGTGCTGTCTGCAGAGCTGAGAACTTGAAATAGCTTTGCCAGTCAAAAGCTCCACCTCACGTGCAGGTCTCCTAAATACAGCCATAACACTGCTCCCCTGAGCTTCAGCTGGTTTTCCTTGTCTGTTCCCGGGATGCCCTGACAGCTAAGCTTCCTTGGGTGTGTTGCCAGACATACCTGCCCTCACCTACTCTTTTAGTGGGACTTTTGACTAGAAGATTAAGGCAATGCTTCCCACTGCCTCTGCCTGCTTACCTGCACTCCGGGTTACTAGTGAAACACAGGGCTTCTGACACTATGGATAACAAGCGGTAACGCGAGTAATTCACTTGGGAGATGGAGATCTTGAGGCTTCTGAGCATCAACTGTTTTTGTCATTCAAATGCTCTCAAGATGTGATGAGCTCTCTGAGAAGGAACTGTTCCAAGAGCATTTTTAGCACATCCTGAAATGTCATTGTGATATCTAATGTTGTGCACTTTTTATTTTTCTTCCCTGTCTTTCTATCTGCATGTCATTCTTCCTCTCCCTCTCCTCACCCACTGCATGTTGCACCTGTTTGTTGTCCTTCCACCTCCCTTTGATCTCCTCTGTGTCTCCCTTCCTTCCGCCCCACACCGTCACCCCACTGGCACTGCATGTCCTGCTGCCTGGCACACCGCATAACCAGGACCACTCCGGCACACTTGGCCCTGAGGAATTCAAAGCCTGTCTCATCAGCTTGGGTTACGATATTGGAAACGATGCACAGGTACTGAATGCTAGTGGTGAACACAGCCTGATGTTAAACTGTGAAAAAATAACAGTTTTTTCCTTTCTTTTCTTGTTTGTCTTAATCCATCTGTCATTGATGTTCCTGTGTTTGACTGTGTATCCATCACTTTTCTATACTGTTTCCTCTCTAAATGTACTTTGGTATCTATTCCTTCTTAACCCCCTAATTGTTTGTCTTGTGAGAATTCCTTTTATGTCTTTGAACTATTCCATTTACTTCTGTGTCACTTAACCCTCCTTTTCTTGTCCATCCCTCAATCTGTCTCGATTGATAACTTCATTCCTTTTTTTTGTTATCGATATGTTCTTTGTGTGTAAACTATTCCATGTCCAAACCCACTTTTGCTTCTTCATGGTTTCTCAAACTACCTTTCCTCTATTGTTTTTCATTGTCCTGTAAATCCTTTCTTCCATCTCTTACTCCCTGAAACTCATTCTTTGTAATGTCTCCTGTGAGTTCATTTCTCCCTGGACTGGTCTCCCTTTTCTCTCTTGGCTTTTTCCATCTTTGCATCATTCCCTGTAGAAGAAGACTGGTATGATGGATTGTGAAGATTTCCGAGCCTGCCTTATCTCCATGGGTTACAATATGGTAATGTAGAGCCCTCTGTCACTCCTGTTCAAAGTGATTCTTGTAGGCACCTTCAGAAATAAAGGTAGTAAGTCAAGGTAAATACAGCTTTTTCCAGAAGTATCAGCAGTGATGCTAAGTCTAGTATTAGTTGTACATATAAGATTCTTGTCTCACAGTGGTAGCTGAAGGTAAAAAAAATGGAAATTGTTGTCTAATTTCTGTGTATTTCAAGTAAGAATTATATTTATCAAACTGTGTAGCTTCAAGTGGAAGAAACAATAAACTTCCTTGGTATCTGCACTCCGTACAGCACACAGAACCTCCCCAGCCCTAAGTATCAGCTGAACTTACCTGGAAGTATAACAAGACCTGATTACACACTCAAATGCTGCTCCTTGCATTCCTACCATTTATTTCACATCTCTCTTCCCGTGCATGTAAGGTCAAGTTCCAACCATCCTCCCCATAGCTCTTCTCCACCAGTGTACCTGCGTATCAGAACTGTAACATGTGACACCTTGAGAGGCACGATAACTAATAGCAAGAGCTTCACTGAAGGCTGATGCTCATCAAAGGGCAGAAGAGTGTAGTGCAAAAATACTCAGCTGTACTCTCGGTATCTTTGCTCCTGGTGTCAGGCAAAGCAGTGTTTATTCATCTTATCAGTCCAGTACAAATACAGACTCTTTAGTGTGGTGTGCCAAGCTGCACTAACGTTTGATTAGATACCTAAATTACTCTTCAAGGCATAGTGTTCTAGATGTGTTAAAAGAGCCTGCTCCCAGGAAAAGACTCATCTCTGCCCTCCCCTCCTCCTTACCTGGTGAGGAAGGAGTCACAGAGGTGAGACCTAGATGATCTTCTGTTGATATGCAGAAAACTACACTACAACATTTTCTTCTGTAGCAAACTTCTCTATAGGATCTTCCCTGTAAAGGCTACTTCCCCAGGTCACTCCAGATACACGAGTCCTTCTTTCCAAAGCCTGTCTAGTTAAGATGAACTGGATACTATTGAAGACCCCAGAGATATTTCTTCTGGTGGCTTCTCTTCTGGCAGCTGAAGAGAACTAAAAGTTGTCTTTTGGTAAATGAAAGTAAAAGGGTTTGAGGAATGCAGATCTTCAAATATTGCTGGAGACATCCAGCACAAATGTCTTAAAGAGAAATTTGTGTCTTCCCCTGAAGTCTGTGTGATATTGCTCCCTGACAGGAGTATAGTTCTAAAGCTAGATGGAGATGGATGATATTCTAGGGCACGGCTGAGAACATTTTATTCCAAAGGACAAATGACTGGGAAGCATTTGCACACAACAGCAAGCTAAAAACTAATATCCTGATCAAAAAATAAAAATACAAATCCTGAAGTGTTTTCTGTTTGGCTTTGTTTTTCTAGCTGTGAGATGTGCTGCTGAACTGTTTCTCCTCCTTTCATAGTATTGCTGCCCAAATGTCCAGGCTTACATGACTCTCTTGTTCTCCAGGGAGAGGCAGAGTTTGCCCGCATCATGAGCATCGTCGATCCTAACCGTTTGGGCGTAGTGACGTTCCAGGCCTTCATCGACTTCATGTCCAGGGAAACAGCAGATACAGATACTGCTGACCAGGTTATGGCTTCCTTCAAGATCCTGGCTGGAGATAAGGTCAGGCTTCACACCTTCCTTCCCTGCATTTGCATTGCTCCTGCTTTCCTTTTTCTTTCTCGTCTCCAAGGGAAGCACTCTGTAGCATGGATGGTATCTTCACGGGAACATTGTGTCGTGCTGGAGGTGTACACGGCTGAAGTGTGGGTTAATGAGCAGCCTGCCAAGGCACTTGAAAGTCCTGTTCAGCTGTCAGTCAGAACTTTGCCTCCCACTCTTGCTTTAAAAATTTAATTAAGAGCTTGGTTGTCATTTGTTATTTTAAAACGTATGAACAAACTCAACAGATGGTTCTTGATTAGTCTTGAAAAACTATTAACTACTGATAGCTGTAAATTTGAGATGACCTTTCTCAGATATACATGTGTCACTATCACTTGTTATACAACCTGTAGTAGATTTTCATTGAGGATATGCTGTATCAGCAAGAGGAACATCTTTTAATCATAGAAATTGGTTAAAAGTAGGAAAACTCACAGGATGGCACTGGAAGTGCTTTCTAAATTTACATCATCAGTGGAACCAGATTATTAAAAAAAAGTAATCTTATTTTTCTTGTATAACAATTCCCATTAATCTTTTATGTAATTGACAAATAATATGTACATGTCATATTGATATATCTCTATATTTGCTAATTATTTTATTCATCTCACTTGAAACACCATTTCTCAGATTTTCATGAGTTACCCTTAAATCTAGTGCCGTTTTCCATGTTTCGTTAGTAACCTTTTCATAATCTGTAATGTAGAAAACCCAGCATACCTGTCCTTTGGGCATCTACCTGGCTGAAGCCAGTGCTATTGTCTTTCAAGGCCTAAAAATTCCACATTATCCAAATAAGCCAGTCACTGAAAATAGGCACTTTTGGATACAGTATTACTTATTAACTCATTTATTTGGTACAGTACACTAAATATACTTGTCAGCGTTTAATATGCTCTAGTGACTATAACATGAATCAGAAGGTATTTGTATTTCATTATGAAGAAAATACCTCTTCAATCATGAAACTTGGGAGGGGGAGATAAAAAGTAACGGGGAGACAGAGAGAGAGAGAGGTGGTGTGAAACCTGAACCATTCAGCCAGACTGCAAATGTCCGTGAGTCAGCTAAAGGCAACATACTGTTTAGCAAGAGGCAGCTACTGTTACCTACTGCATGGAGAGAAGCCAAGCTAGCTCAGCTCAGTGAGTCTCCAGAAGCTTAATTTACATAAGGAGTTTTGTTTACTTATTAAAAAGGTCTGCTGTGAAAGGCAAGGATTGTTGGGGGAACTGTGGAGGCAATACAGAGTGTTTGCTTGTCTGCTGCCTGCATTTGTGCCACTAGCCAGAGCTAGTGGGGATGGCTCCTTTCCTTGCTCTGAAGAGTGGGAACAGCAGCGCTGAAGCAGCACAAGCAACTGTTTCCTGCTGCCAGTGAGGAGCAGGATCCAGATGAAAATTCCACTTCCTCCCATTTGCTTTCAGCAGGACCTCCACTGTCAAAGGGGAGGCACCATCTTACCTTGCTTAAGTCCAGGTCTTTTCTTTGGGTGCGCCAGCATCTCTCCTGCAAAACCAGTCTTTCTCTCCGTTGTAGAAACCATTTTCTTCTCCAAATGCTAGGGAGTGATGGTGCTTCCTCCCAAGGTGTCTGTGTGGACAACTCCCTGGCAGGGTGCACAGTACTAGTCAAGTTGCTGGTGTCCTGGCCCTGACTGTTGGCTCCTGCCCTGGGGATGCAAGGGCTCGTTGTCCCTCTGAGGAAGGTCAGTTTTCTGAAAGTAACAGTCTTCTCGTTTGTCCTCGTTGCAGAACTACATCACTGTGGATGAATTACGGCGGGAACTGCCTCCTGACCAGGCTGAATACTGCATAGCTAGAATGGCACCCTACAATGGCCGTGATGCTGTACCCGGTGCCCTGGACTACATGTCCTTCTCCACGGCACTCTACGGCGAAAGTGACCTTTAACTTTTTTCTGTCCCACCACACGCTCCCTCCCCTCTCCCCCGTCCGACACACCCTTCTTTATCTTTGCAAGGCAGCCTCTGCTCCGCTCTTTTTTGTGTTTCCCTGTTTTGCTTCAGATAACAGATCACATTTTTAAGTGGGAGGGAGGACATTGACACGGCACCGCCTACCTTGCCCTTGAAATGACAGTTTACAAAATTATTTTGTGCAAAAAAAGTTAAGTTTTAAAAAGAACAGACATATTTTATTATAGAAAAAGGTATTTTTCTCCACCAGATTGAAACTTAAAAAGAAAATGTTAAAATATTGCACCAAATATTTTTTGTTGTGACAGAAAGTCGAGCACAATGTTAACATTCCATCCTTTCCAAAAAGAACCAAACAACAACAAAATGCCACTTGTTCTGTTAACTTTTACATTTGCGTATGTCTCTTTTATCACGTTTATCTTGGGAGGGGGGAAGGCACACAAGTGCATGTGTTTGCTGGTTCACTCATTTCATGAAAATATTTTATGATAAACTTTTGAAACTGCTGTGTTTTCTAGGGAAAAAAATAATGTACACAGCTCATGTTTTCATATTTAATTAAAAAATACAATATGCCTCCTATGTTTATCAGTGCACAACTTTTTTTGTTGCTGAGAGTTGTCTGGTTTCAGAATATGAAGCTTGAGAGTTGATAACTTTGATATTGCTTGTCACAAACCATATTAAAAATTTCTTGTGATAACAAATCTAGACTTTATTCATTTGTATAGTAAAATTGCTTAGTCCTATTTACTTGAAACAACAAACCACAATGAAGGGAATCCATAATTAATATTCTTTAAATTGAAATTGCAACACTCTAAACTGCCTTTCCCCCTTAACCTTTTAATTTTTGTTGAAGGATGTTGGAAGTTTCTCAGCTTTCTTTCTGCTTTAAATTAATGTCATATATTTTTTTAACCATCCCTGGTAAACCCACATCTCTAGGAACAATATTCTTGTTATTCCTTAAAAACCAGCACAGAATTAGTTTCTAGATCTGCCCAAACAATCGACCACCGTATTGGGAACCACGTATGAAAAATTCCTCCACTGTTCCATGCTCAGATTTGAATATCTCACTGCTTTTGATATCACATCCTTTTAACTTTATCTCACTGCTTATGATATCACATTTTTTTGACTTTATAAATTTTTCCAGAGCCCTGAAAAATCAGCAAAAGGAAGAAGCTAATCCCTCCCAGCCATCTTTCATTATGGGTGCACTTACTGCCCTCCCACAACTTTTTTAGGAAACATGGAATTAGGAGAAGAAAAAAAATGCATTATTGCTTCATGACATGTTTACAGTGAGTGGTTTTTAGGTATAACCACATACTGCTGTCTCTAGGCCTTGAAGGCAGTTTGTTTTGAAGTAATGACTGCAGGGGCAGAGAATTCATGGATGGATTCACGAGGAGCTCCTGCAGCGCTCAGTAACATTGTCCTCTGTTCTCCAGGGCAGAGCTGAGTTCTGAGGAAAGCGTATGTGGTGGGTTTGGGTTCAGCACAGCTTTCTGGCTTATTCTTGACCTTGAGTAGGACATAACAAATATCACAGCAGCGTGTTGTGACCTATCCCAACTTGACAGTATCTGAACACCATATTTGGCAGAGGGGATGCTAATGTCTGCTACCATGCTGCTTCTAGGAGACGCCAAGATCTGCATTCTGTAGGCTGGGTAAACGTGTTCGCAGAGGGTATGCAACTGGGCACCATTTAGCTTCATATGTAGTCAAGGCCATAGTTTGTCTTCAAAGGTTGAAGCAGAGACAGTTCAGGTAACTTACCTATAACTGCACTGTTAATGAGCACTGGAGTGGAGCTGTAGTTGTGTTTCCTGTGTTGTAATCCATCACACCAAGAAGGGTCGACGTGAATTGGCAGCAGTGTAGGACTTGAAGCTGCATCAGTATTTAATCCACTTGCAAGCTTCTCTATAGGCCCATTTTCAGCTACATCACTACTACGTTCTATGTTGCTACAAATGGGACTGTTCTCTTCAAAGATACAGAGAGCTGGTTCCATTGCCATGTTTCAATGTATGCAACATAGTTTATCCCTTTGAAAACTAAAACAGAAGAGAGGATGACTACAGGTAGTAGCAGATAATCAGTATTGCACTTTGTCTCAAGAGTACCTGTTGCTCTTGCTTTGATAACCCGCATTTCTCTTCCACACTAGCTGCCTTGTCCTTGGTTTGTTGCACCTGGAAAAGGCCATTTGCACTGTCAAACAACAAGCAGGCTTTCTGTGGGTTGTACCCACTCCTAGAAGATGTAATGATACATTTTTTTAATGAATGTTTGGGGGGGGTTAAATTTATTTAAATGTTAATACCAGTAGATGGGAGGACTAGCTGTCAGGTTATGGAATGACCACTACCTAGAGAAAAGACGCATGCTATTTTGAAATAGGGCTGGAAAAAGCATAGATACACCTTGGGCCCAGATCTGCTACCACTCTCAGAATGGAGCCAAATTATTTTGAATGATCCCAGAGACAGCACTTTCCAATTCCACGCTTGGAGATTCCAGAAGGTTTTACATAAACCTTTTACTGAGCTGTGATGATGTTCCACTCTGTGACCAGGTTTCACCCAACCCCCAGCTGGGTGTGAGTATTCCTGGTGTTATGAAACAGTAAACAGGTGGCTTGTCCCTGCTCACACTACTAATTGGTGGCAGCATGTGGGCTCCAGCCTTGCTAACGTTGCTCCATTGGCACCACAGCACTGCATCCTTTGGTGAAGTTGAGGAGTTAGCAGCAGCAGAAAGGCCTCGTCTGTGCTTCTGAGTAGTTGTGTGGAGTTCAAAATATTGGTAATAGGTGTGCCTAAAATTTCAGGCAGTATACTGGTACTTAGTCTGCTTTGGTGGCATGGCCTTTGACGAACTGGCTAGACCTTACATGACCTGGTCTTTTTCTCCCGGCTGTAGATGAAGCCTCCCCATTCCCACCCCTCCTGAGGAAGAGCACTAGGATGCTGCAACACATTCACCTTCCTCTTATGCAGAACAAGATGCATCTGACAACGGTGGAGCCTCAGAGGCTCAGACAGTTAGTATACTGAAATTTGAAAACAGCTTTCTGTGTCAGGCTCATAGTCTTGCGGTTAATGTGACACTCTTTAGCCAAGTCCTGATGTCAGCCTTGATGAAATTCATCTCTGGAAACAGCTGTTTGTAGCTCAGTGACTGCCCCTTCCACTGCCAAGAACAGAAGTGTTTTAGAAGTCATGGAAGCATCTGGAAGTGCCTGGTAGCAAATGGGACCCACACTCATAAAAAGGTGCTGGGATCACTAGCTTATCTGAAGTGCACCTGTACCAATGCATGGAGTAGGAGCAACAAACAGGATGAGCTTGAAGCTGTGATAAAACAGGAAGTCTGTGACATAGTGGCCATTACAGAAACGTGGTGGGATGCCTTGCACAACTGGAGTGCCACAGTCGATGGCTACAAGCTCTTTATGAGGGATAGACAGGGAAGGAGGGGTGGTGGAGTGGCCCTGTATGTTAGGGATTGTTATGAATGCTCAGAACTTAAGTATAGTGATGACGAGGTTGAGAGTGTTTGGATCAGGTTAAGAGGCAAGGCCAATAAAGCTAATGTTTCTGTGGGTGTCTGCTATAGACCTCCCAATCAGAGCAGTGAGGTAGATTAAATAGTCTACAGGCACTTAAGAGAAATCTCAAGGTCACTTGCTGGTGCTCTTATGGGGGATTTCAACTTCCCAGGTATCTGCTGGAAATATAACACAGCAGAGAGGGAACAATCCAGGAGGTTCCTAGAATGTGTAGGGTACAACTTCCTCACACAGTTGGTAAGTGAACCGACCAGGGAAGGTGCCCTGCTGGACCTCTTGTTTGTGAACAGAGAAGGACTGGTGGAGGATGTGGCAGTTGGAGGCCGTCTAGGGAATAGCGACCATGAAATTATTAAGTTCTCTCTTCTTACAGATGTTAGGAGGGGGGGCAGAAATACTGACACATTGGACTTTTGAAGGGCAAACTTTGCCTTGTTTCAGAGGTCAATTGATAGAATCCCCTGGGAGTTAGTTTTGAAAGATGTAGGAGTCCAGGAAGGCTGGACATTTTTAAAGAAGGTAACCTTAAAGGCACAGAAGCTGGCCCCATCCCCACGTGCCATAAAAAAAAGTAAAACAATAAAAGAAAGGCCAAGGAGGGCCTCCATCCCCTACTAGATTCAGGAGGAAATATGGTAATAAAAGACGAGGA